>JAPPVO010007642.1:0-15784 GCA_030407325.1 Camellia japonica | reverse complement strand
GCATATTTTGCGCGTCGCACTGTTTTGTGCAGTTATCACTCGCGCTATTTTGCGCGTCGCACTGTTTGATACAGTTTATCACTCGCGATTTTGCGGGTCGTACTTTTGTGCAGTTTATCACTCCGCTATTTTGCGCAGTTTATCGCTCGCGCTATTTTGCGTCTCGCACTGTTTTGTGCAGTTCACACTCGCGTTATTTTGCGCGTTGCACTAGTTGTGCAGTTCACACTCGCGCTATTTTCCGCGTCGCACTATTTTGTGCAGTTGACACTCGCGCTATTTCGCGCGTCGCACTGTTTTGTGCAGTTCACACTCGCGCTATTTTGCGCGTCGCACTGTTTTGCGCAGTACACACTCGCGGTATTTTCCGCGTCGCACTGTTTTGTGCAGTTTATCACTCGCGCTATTTTGCGCCTCGCACTGTTTTGTGCAGTTGACACTCGCGCTATTTTGCGCGTCGCACTGTTTTGTGCAGTTTATCACTCGCGCTGTTTTGCGCGTCGCACTGTTTTGTGCAGTTTCTCACTCGCGCTATTTTGCGCGTCTCACTGTTTTGTGCAGTTTATCACTCGCGCATATTCTGCGCTCGCCCTGTTTTGTGCAGTGACACTCGCACAATTTTGCGCGTCGCACTGTTTTGTGCAGTTGACACTCGCGCTATTTTGCTCTCCCACGTTTTGTGCAGTTTATCACTCGCGCTATTTTGCGCGTCGCACTGTTTTGTGCAGTTCACACTCGCACTATTTTCCGCGTCGCACTGTTTTGTTCAGTTGACACTCGCGCTATTTTGTGCGTCCCACTGTTTTGTGCAGTACACACTCGCGATATTTTCCGCGTCGCACTGTTTTGTGCAGTTTATCACTCGTGCTATTTTGCGCCTCGCACTGTTTTGTGCAGTTGAGTCTCGCGTTATTTTGCGCGTCGCACTGTTTTGTGCAGATTATCACTCGCGCCATTTTGCGCCTCACCCTGTTTTGTGCATTGACAGTCGCGCAATTTTGCGCGTCGCACTGTTTTGTGCAGTTGACACTCGCGCTATTTTGCGCGTCCCATGTTTTGTGCAGTTTATCACCGCGCTATTTTGCGCTCGCACGTTTATGTGCAGTTCACACTCGCGCTATTTTGCGCGTCGCACAGTTTTGTGCAGGTTTATCACTCGCGCTATTTTGCGCGTCGCACTTTTTGTGCAGTTGAGACTCGTGCTATTTGGCGCGTCGCACTGTTTTGTGCAGTTTATCACTCGCGCTATTTTGCGCCTCGCACTGTTTTGTGCAGTTCACACTCGCGCTATTTTGCGCGTCGCACTCTTTTGTGCAGTTGATCACTCGCGCTATTTTGCGGGTCGCACTGTTTTGTGCTGTTCATCACTCGCGCTATTTTGCGCGTCGCACTGTTTTGTGCAGTTTATCACTCGCGCTATTTTGCGCTTCGCACTGTTTTGTGCTGTTCACACTCACGCTATTTTGCGCGTCGCACTGTTTTGTGCAGTTTATCACTCGCGCTATTTTGCGCGTCGCACTGTTTTGTGCAGTTTATCACTCGCGCTATTTTGCGCGTCGCACTGTTTTGTGCAGTTTATCACTCGCACTATTTTGCGCGTCGCACTGTTTTGCAAAGTACACACTCGCGGTATTTTCCGCGTCGCACTATTTTGTGCAGTTTCTCACTCGCGCTATTTTGCACGTCGCACTGTTTTGTGCAGTTGACACTCGCTCTATTTTGCGTGTCGCACTGTTTTGTGCAGTTTATCACTCGCGCTATTTTGCGCGTCGCACTGTTTTTGCAAAGTTCACACTTGCGGTATTTTCTGCGTCGCACAGCTTGTGCAGTTTATCACTCGCGCTATTTTGCGTGTCGCACTGTTTTGTGGAGTTCACACCCACGCTATTTGCGCGTCGCACTGTTTTGTGCAGTTCACACTCGCGCTATTTTGCGCGTCGCACTATTTTGCACAGTTCACACTCGCGGTATTTTGCGCGTCGCACTGTTTTGTGCAGTTTCTCTCTCGCGCTATTTTGCGCGTCGCACTGTTTTGTGCAGTTGACACTCGCGCTATTTTGCGCGTCGCACTGTTTTGTGCAGTTTATCACTCGCGCTATTTTGCGCCTCGCACTGTTTTGTGCAGTTCACACTCGCGCTATTTTGCGCCTCGCACTGTTTTGTGCTGTTTATCACTCGCACTATTTTGCGGGTCGCCTGTTTTGTGTTGTTCATCACCCGCGCTATTTTGCGCGTCGCCCTGTTTTGTGCAGTTTATCACTCGCGCTATTTTGCGCTTCGCACTGTTTTGTGCAGTTCACACTCGCGCTATTTTGCGCGTCGCACTGTTTTGTGTAGTTTATCACTCGCGCTATTTTGCGCGTCGCACTGTTTTTGCAAAGTTCACACTCGCGGTATTTTCTGCGTCGCACTGTTTTGTGCAGTTTATCACTCGCGCTATTTTGCGCGTCGCACTGTTTTGTGCAGTTGACACTCGCGCTATTTTGCGCGTCGCACTGTTTTGTGCAGTTTATCACTCGCGCTATTTTGCGCGTCGCACTCTTTTGTGCAGTTGACACTCACGCTATTTTGCGTGTCGCACAGTTTTGTGTAGTTCACACTCGCGCTATTTTGCGCGTCGCACTATTTTGCACAGTTCACACTAGCGGTATTTTCCGCGTCGCACTGTTTTGTGCAGTTTATCACTCGCGGTATTTTGCGCGTCGCACTATTTTGTGCAGTTGACAGTCGCGCTATTTTGCGCGTCGCACTGTTTTGTACAGTTTATCACTCGCGCTATTTTGCGTCTCGCACTGTTTTGTGCAGTTCACACTCGCGCTATTTTGCACCTCGCACTGTTTTGTGCAGTTTATCACTCGCACTATTTTGCGGGTCGCACTATTTTTTGCTATTCATCACTCGCGCTATTTTGCGCGTCGCACTGTTTTGTGCAGTTTATCACTCGCGCTATTTTGCGCGTCGCACTATTTTGTGCAGTTGACACTCGCCCTATTTTGCGCGTCGCACTGTTTTGCACAGTACACACTCGCGGTATTTTCTGCGTCGCACTGTTTTGTGCAGTTTATCACTCGCGCTATTTTGCGCGTCGCACTGTTTTGTGCAGTTGACACTCGCTCTATTTTGCGCGTCGCACCGTTTTGTGCAGTTTATCACTCGCGCTATTTTGCGCCTCGCACTGTTTTGTGCAGTTCACACTCGCGCTATTTTGCACCTCGCACTATTTTGTGCAGTTTATCACTCACGCTGTTTTGCGCTTCGCACTGTTTTGTGCAGTTTATCACTCGCGCTATTTTGCGCGTCGCACTGTTTTGTGCAGTTGACACTCGCTCTATTTTGCGCGTCGCACCGTTTTGTGAAGTTTATCACTCGCGCTATTTTGTGCCTCGCACTGTTTTGTGCAGTTCACCTCGCGCTATTTTGCGCGTCGCACTATTTTGTGCAGTTGACACTCGCCCTATTTGGCGCGTCGCACTGTTTTGCAGTACACACTCGCGGTATTTCTGCGTTGCACTGTTTTGTGCAGTTTATCACTCGCGCTATTTTGCGCATCGCACTGTTTTGTGCGGTTGACACTCGTGCCATTTTGCGCGTCGCACTATTTTGTGCAGTTTATCACTCGCCGTATTTTCCGCGTCGCACTGTTTTGTGCAGTTTATCACTCGCGCTATTTTGCACGTCGCACTGTTTTGTGTAGTTGACACTAGCGCTATTTTGCGCGCACTGTTTTGTGCAATTTATCACTCGCACTATTTTGCGGGTCGCACTGTTTTGTGCTGTTCATCACTCGCGCTATTTTGCGCGTCGCACTGTTTTGTGCAGTTTATCACTCGCGCTATTTTGCGCAGTACACACTCACGGTATTTTCCGCATCGCACTGTTTTGTGCAGTTTATCACTCGCGCTATTTTGCGCGTCGCACTGTTTTGTGCAGTTGACACTCCCTCTATTTTGCGCGTCGCACTGTTTTGTGCAGTTTATCACACGCGCTATTTTGCGCGTCGCACAATTTTGCACAGTTCACACTCGCGCTATTTTCCGCGTCGCACTGTTTTGTGCAGTTTATCACTCGCGCTATTTTGCGGGTCGCACTGTTTTGTGCAGTTGAGACTCGTGCTATTTGGCGCGTCGCACTGTTTTGTGCAGTTTATCACTCGCGCTATTTTGCGCCTCGCACTGTTTTGTGCAGTTCACACTCGCGCTATTTTGCGCGTCGCACTCTTTTGTGCAGTTGATCACTCGCGCTATTTTGCGTGTCGCACTGTTTTGTGCTGTTCATTACTCGCGCTATTTTGCGCGTCGCACTGTTTTGTGCAGTTTATCACTCGCGCTATTTTGCGCTTCGCACTGTTTTGTGTTGTTCACACTCACGCTATTTTGCGCGTCGCACTGTTTTGTGCAGTTTATCACTCGCGCTATTTTGCGCGTCGCACTGTTTTGTGCAGTTTATCACTCGCGCTATTTTGCGCGTCGCACTGTTTTGCAAAGTACACAGTCGCGGTATTTTTCGCGTCGCACTGTTTTGTGCAGTTTATCACTCGCGCTATTTTGCGCGTCGCACTGTTTTGTGCAGTTGACACTCGCTCTATTTTGCGCGTCGCACCGTTTTGTGCAGTTTATCACTCGCGCTATTTTGCGCCTCGCACTGTTTTGTGCAGTTCACACTCGCGCTATTTTGCACCTCGCACTATTTTGTGCAGTTTATCACTCACGCTGTTTTGCGCTTCGCACTGTTTTGTGCAGTTTATCACTCGCGCTATTTTGCGCGTCGCACTGTTTTGTGCTGTTGACACTCGCTCTATTTTGCGCGTCGCACCGTTTTGTGAAGTTTATCACTCGCGCTATTTTGCGCCTCGCACTGTTTTGTGCAGTTCACACTCGCGCTATTTTGCGCGTCGCACTATTTTGTGCAGTTGACACTCGCCCTATTTTGCGCGTCGCACTGTTTTGCGCAGTACACACTCGCGGTATTTCTGCGTTGCACTGTTTTGTGCAGTTTATCACTCGCGCTATTTTGCGCATCGCACTGTTTTGTGCGGTTGACACTCGTGCCATTTTGCGCGTCGCACTATTTTGTGCAGTTTATCACTCGCCGTATTTTCCGCGTCGCACTGTTTTGTGCAGTTTATCACTCGCGCTATTTTGCACGTCGCACTGTTTTGTGCAGTTGACACTAGCGCTATTTTGCGCGTCGCACTGTTTTGTGCAATTTATCACTCGCACTATTTTGCGGGTCGCACTGTTTTGTGCTGTTCATCACTCGCGCTATTTTGCGCGTCGCACTGTTTTGTGAGTTTATCACTCGCGCTATTTTGCGCAGTACACACTCACGGTATTTTCCGCATCGCACTGTTTTGTGCAGTTTATCACTCGCGCTATTTTGCGCGTCGCACTGTTTTGTGCAGTTGACACTCCCGCTATTTTGCGCGTCGCACTGTTTTGTGCAGTTTATCACTCGCGCTATTTTGCGCGTCGCACAATTTTGCACAGTTCACACTCGCGCTATTTTCCGCGTCGCACTGTTTTGTGCAGTTTATCACTCGCGCTATTTTGCGCGTCGCACTGTTTTGTGCAGTTGACACTCGTGCTATTTTGCGCGTCGCACTGTTTTGTGCAGTTTACACTCGCGCTATTTTGCGCCTCGCACTGTTTTGTGCAGTTCACACTCGCGCTATTTTGCGCCTCGCACTGTTTTGTGCAGTTGATCACTCGCGCTATTTTGCGGGTCGCACTGTTTTGTGTTGTTCATCACTCGCGCTATTTTGCGCGTCGCACTGTTTTGTGCAGTTTATCACTCGCGCTATTTTGCGCGTCGCACTGTTTTGTGTAGTTCACACTCGCGCTATTTTGCGCGTCGCACTGTTTTGTGCAGTTTATCACTCGCGCTATTTTGCGCGTCGCACTGTTTTGTGCAGTTTACACTCGCGCTATTTTGCGCCCTCGCTGTTTTGTGCAGTTGACACTCGCACTATTTTGCGCGTCGCACTCTTTTGTGCAGTTGATCACTCGCGCTATTTTGCGTGTCGCACTATTTTGTGCTGTTCATCACTCGCGCTATTTTGCGCGTCGCGCTGTTTTGTGCAGTTTATCACTCGCGCTATTTTGCGCTTCGCACTGTTTTGTGTTGTTCACACTCACGCTATTTTGCGCGTCGCACTGTTTTGTGCAGTTTATCACTCGCGCTATTTTGCGCGTCGCACTGTTTTGTGCAGTTTATCACTCGCGCTATTTTGCGCGTCGCACTGTTTTGTGCTGTTGACACTCGCGCTATTTTGCGCGTCGCACCGTTTTGTGCAGTTTATCACTCGCACTATTTTGCGCCTCGCACTGTTTTGTGCAGTTGACACTCGCTCTATTTTGCGCGTCGCACCGTTTTGTGAAGTTTATCACTCGCGCTATTTTGTGCCTCGCACTGTTTTGTGCAGTTCACACTCGCGCTATTTTGCGCGTCGCACTATTTTGTGCAGTTGACACTCGCCCTATTTTGCGCGTCGCACTGTTTTGCGCAGTACACACTCGCGGTATTTTCTGCGTTGCACTGTTTTGTGCAGTTTATCACTCGCGCTATTTTGCGCATCGCACTGTTTTGTGCGGTTGACACTCGTGCCATTTTGCGCGTCGCACTATTTTGTGCAGTTTATCACTCGCCGTATTTTCCGCGTCGCACTGTTTTGTGCAGTTTATCACTCGCGCTATTTTGCACGTCGCACTGTTTTGTGCAGTTGACACTAGCGCTATTTTGCGCGTCGCACTGTTTTGTGCAATTTATCACTCGCACTATTTTGCGGGTCGCACTGTTTTGTGCTGTTCATCACTCGCGCTATTTTGCGCGTCGCACTGTTTTGTGCAGTTTATCACTCGCGCTATTTTGCGCAGTACACACTCACGGTATTTTCCGCATCGCACTGTTTTGTGCAGTTTATCACTCGCGCTATTTTGCGCGTCGCACTGTTTTGCGCAGTTGACACTCCCTCTATTTTGCGCGTCGCACTGTTTTGTGCAGTTTATCACTCGCGCTATTTTGCGCGTCGCGCTATTTTTGCAAAGTTGACACTCGCGGTATTTTCTGCGTCGCACTGTTTTGTGCAGTTTATCACACGCGCTATTTTGCGCGTCGCACTGTTTTGTGGAGTTGACACTCGCGCTATTTTGCGCATCGCACTGTTTTGTGCAGTTTATCACTCGCGCTATTCTTCGCGTCGCACTCTTTTGTGCAGTTGACACTCGCGCTATTTTGCGTGTCGCACAGTTTTGTGCAGTTCACACTCGCGCTATTTTGCGCGTCACACTATTTTGCACAGTTCACACTCGCGGTATTTTCCGCGTCGCACTGTTTTGTGCAGTTTATCACTCGTGCTATTTTGCGTGTCGCACTGTTTTGTGCAGTTGACACTCGCGCTATTTTGCGCTTCGCACTGTTTTGTGCAGCTTATCACTCGCGCTTGATAAACTGCACAAAACAGTGCGATGCGCAAAATAGCGCGAGTGATAAACTGCACAAAACAGCGCGATGCGCAAAACAGGACGACGCACAAAATAACACAAGTGTAAACTGCACAAAACAGTGCGATGCGCAAAATAGCGCGTGTGATAAACTGCACAAAACGGTGCGATGCGCAAAATAGGACAACGCGCAAAATAACGCGAGTGTAAACTGCAGAAAACAGTGCGATGCGCAAAATAGCGCGAGTGATAAGCTGCACAAAACAGTGCGATGCGCAAAATAGGACGACGCGCAAAATAACGCGAGTGTAAACTGCACAAAACTATGCGATGCGCAAAATAGCGCGAGTGATAAACTGCAGAAAATAGTGCGATGCGC
Organism: Camellia japonica; assembly: GCA_030407325.1. Taxonomy (NCBI): domain Eukaryota; kingdom Viridiplantae; phylum Streptophyta; class Magnoliopsida; order Ericales; family Theaceae; genus Camellia; species Camellia japonica. The sequence continues at coordinate 7,966 of JAPPVO010007642.1, read as the reverse complement.
AAAATAGGACGACGCGCAAAATAGCGCGAGTGTAAACTGCACAAAACAGCACGATGCGCAAAATACCATGAGTGTAAACTGCACAAAACAGTGCGATGCGCAAAATAGCGCGAGTGATAAACTGCACAAAACAGTGCGATGCGCAAAATAGGACGACGCGCAAAATAACGCGAGTGTAAACTGCACAAAACAGTGCGATGCGCAAAATAGCGCGAGTGATAAACTGCACAAAACAGTGCGATGCGGAAAATAGGACGACGCGCAAAATAATGCGAGTGTAAACTGCACAAAATAGTGCGATGCGCAAAATAGCGCGAGTGATAAACTTCACAAAACAGGGCGATGCGCAAAACAGGACGACGCGCAAAATAATGCGAGTGTAAAATGCACAAAATAGTGCGATGCGCAAAATAGCGCGAGGGATAAACCGCATAAAACAGTGCGATGCTCAAAATAGCGCGAGTGATAAACTGCACAAAACAGCGCGATGCGCAAAACAGGACGACGCGCAAAATAACGAGAGTGTAAACTGCACAAAATAGTGTGATGCGCAAAATAGCGCGAGTGAGAAACTGCACAAAACAGTGTGATGCGCAAAATAGCGCGAGTGATAAACTGCACAAAACAGTGCGATGCGCCAAATGGCGCTAGTGATAAACTGCACAAAACAGTGCGATGCGCAAAATAGGACGACACGCAAAATAACACGAGTGTAAACTGCACAAAACAGTGCGATGCGCAAAATAGCGCGAGTGATGAACTGCACCAAAAGTGCGATGCGCAAAATAGCGCGAGTGATAAACTGCACAAAACTGCGCGATGCGCAAAACAGGACGACGCGCAAAATATCGCGAGTGTAAACTGCACAAAACAGTGCGATGCACAAAATAGCGGGAGTGATAAACTGCCCAAAACAGTGCGATGCGCAAAATAGCGCGAGTGATATACTGCACAAAACAGCGCGATGCGCAAAACAGGACGACGCGCAAAGTAACGCGAGTGTAAACTGCACAAACCAGTGAAATGCGCAAAATAGCGCGAGTGATAAACTGCACAAAACAGTGCGATGCGCAAAATAGGACGACGCGCAAAATAACGCGAGTGTAAAATGCACAAAATAGTGCGATGCGCAAAATAGCGCGAGTGATAAACTGCATAAAACAGTGCGATGCGCAAAATAGCGCGAGTGATAAACTGCACAAAACAGCGCGATGCGCAAAACAGGACGACGCGCAAAATAACGAGAGTGTAAACTGCACAAAATAGTGTGATGCGCAAAATAGCGCGAGTGATAAACTGCACAAAACAGTGTGATGCGCAAAATAGCGCGAGTGATAAACTGCACGAAACAGTGCGATGCGCAAAATGGCGCTAGTGATAAACTGCACAAAACAGTGCGATGCGCAAAATTGGACGACACGCAAAATAACGCGAGTGTAAACTGCACAAAACAGTGCGATGCGCAAAATAGCGCGAGTGATAAACTGCACCAAAAGTGCGATGCGCAAAATAGCACGAGTGATAAACTGCACAAAACTGCGCGATGAGCAAAACAGGACGACGCGCAAAATAACGCGAGTGTAAACTGCACAAAACAGTGCGATGCACAAAATAGCGCGAGTGATAAACTGCACAAAACAGTGCGATGCGTAAAATAGCGCGAGTGATAAACTGCACAAAACAGCGCGATGCGCAAAACAGGACGACGCGCAAAATAACGCGTGTGTAAACTACACAAAACAGTGCGATGCGCAAAATAACGCGAGTGATAAACTGCACAAAACAGTGCGATGCGCAAAATAGGACGACGCGTAAAATAACGCGAGTGTAAAATGCACAAAATAGTGCGATGCGCAAAATAGCGCGAGTGATAAACTGCACGAAATAGTGCGATCCGCAAAATAGCGCGAGTGATAAACTGCACAAAACAGCGCGATGCGCAAAACAGGACGATGCGCAAAATAACACGAGTGTAAACTGCACAAAACAGTGCGATGCGCAAAATAGCGCGAGTGATAAACTGCACAAAACAGTGCGATACGCAAAATAGGACGACGCGCAAAATAACGCGAGTGTAAAATGCACAAAATAGTGTGATGCGCAAAATAGCGTGAGTGATAAACTTCACAAAACGGTGCGATGCGCAAAATAGGACTACGCGCAAAATAACGCGAGTGTAAAATGCACAAAATAGTGCGATGCGCAAAATAACGCGAGTGTAAACTGCACAACACAGTGCGATGCGCAAAATAGCGCGAGTGATAAACTGCACAAAACAGTGCGATGCGCAAAATAGGACGACGCGCAAAATAACGCGAGTGTAAACTGCACAAAACTATGCGATGCGCAAAATAGCGCGAGTGATAAACTGCAGAAAATAGTGCGATGCGCAAAATAGGACGACGCGCAAAATAGCGCGAGTGTAAACTGCACAAAACAGCACGATGCGCAAAATACCATGAGTGTAAACTGCACAAAACAGTGCGATGCGCAAAATAGCGCGAGTGATAAACTGCAGAAAACAGTGCGATGCGCAAAATAGGACGACGCGCAAAATAACGCGAGTGTAAACTGCACAAAACTGTGCGATGCGCAAAATAGCGTGAGTGATAAACTGCATAAAACAGTGCGATGCGCAAAATAGGACGACGCGCAAAATAACGCGAGTGTAAACTGCACAAAATAGTGCGATGCGCAAAATAGCGCGAGTGATAAACTGCACAAAACAGTGCGATGCGCAAAATAGCGCGAGTGATAAACTGCACAAAACAGCGCGATGCGCAAAAGAGGACCATGCGCAAAATAACGCGAGTGTAAACTGCACAAAATAGTGTGATGCGCAAAATAGCGCGAGTGATAAACTGCACAAAACAGGGCGATGAGCAAAATAGGACGACGCGCAAAATAACGCGAGTGTAAACTGCACAAAACAGTGCGATGCGCAAAATGGCGCGAGTGTTAAACTGCACAAAACAGTGCGATGCGCAAAATAGCGCGAGTGATAAACTGCACAAAACAGCGCGATACGCAAAACAGGACGACGCGCAAAATAACGCGAGTGTAAACTGCACAAAACAGTGCGATGCGCAAAATAGCGCGAGTGATAAACTGCACAAAACAGTGCGATGCGCAAAATAGGACGACGCGCAAAATAACGCGAGTGTAAAATGCACAAAACAGTGTGATGCGCAAAATAGCGCGATTGATAAACTGTACAAAATAGTGCGATGCGCAAAATACGACGACGCGCAAATAATGCGAGTGTAAACTGCACAAAACAGTGCGATGCGCAAATAGCGCGAGTGATAAACTGCACAAAACAGCGCAATGCGCAAAACAGGACGACGCGCAAAATAGCGCGAGTGTAAACTGCACAAAACAGTGCGATGCGCAAATAGCGCGAGTGATAACCTGCAGAAAACAGTGCATGCGCCAAATAGGACGATGCGCAAAAATAACGCGAGTGTAAACTGCACAAAACAGTGCGATGCGCAAAATAGCGCGAGTGATAACCTGCAGAAAACAGTGCGATGCGCAAAATAGGACGACGCGCAAAATAACGCGAGTGTAAACTGCACAAAACTGTGCGATGCGCAAAATAACGTGAGTGATAAACTGCATAAAACAGTGCGATGCGCAAAATAGGACGACGCGCAAAATAACGCGAGTGTAAACTGCACAAAATAGTGCGATGTGCAAAATAGCGCGAGTGATAAACTGCACAAAACAGTGCGATGCGCAAAATAGGACGACGCGCAAAATAACGCGAGTGTAAACTGCACAAAACAGTGCGCTGCGCAAAATAGCGCGAGTGATAAATTTCACAAAACAGTGCGATGCGCAAAATAGGACGACGCGCAAAATAACGCGAGTGTAAACTGCACAAAATAGTGCGATGTGCAAAATAGCGCGAGTGATAAACTGCACAAAACAGCGCGATGCGCAAAACAGGACGACGCGCAAAATAACGCGAGTGTAAACTGCACAAAACAGTGCGATGCGCAAAATAGCGCGAGTGACAAACTGCAGAAAACAGTGCGATGCGCAAAATTGGACGACGCGCAAAATAACGCGAGTGTAAACTGCACAAAACTATGCGATGCGCAAAATAGCGTGAGTGATAAACTGCAATAAAACAGTGCGATGCGCAAAAATAGGACGACGCGCAAATAACGCGAGTGTAAAACTGCAAAAATAGTGAGATGCGCAAAATAGCGCGAGTGATAAACTGCACAAAACAGTGCGATGCGCAAAATAGCGCGAGTGATAAACTGCACAAAACAGCGCGATACGCAAAACAGGACGACGCGCAAAATAACGCTAGTGTAAACTGCACAAAACAGTGCGATGCGCAAAATAGCGCGAGTGATAAACTGCAGAAAACAGTGCGATGCGCAAAATAGGACGACGCGCAAAATAACGCGAGTGTAAACTGCACAAAACTGTGCGATGCGCAAAATAGCGCGAGTGATAAACTGCAAAAAACAGCGCGATGCACAAAACAGGACGACGCGCAAAATAACGCGAGTGTAAACTGCACAAAATAGTGCGATGCGCAAAATAGCGCGAGTGTGATAAACTGCAGAAAATAGTGCGATGCGCAAATAGACGACGCGCAAAATAACGCGAGTGTAAACTGCACAAAAACTGTGCGATGCGCAAAAATAGCGTGAGTGATAAACTGCATAAAACTGTGCGATGCGCGAAATAGGACGACGCGCAAATAACGCGAGTGTAAACTGCACAAAATAGTGCGATGCGCAAAATAGCGCGAGTGATAAAATGCACAAAACAGTGCGATGCGCAAAATACGCGCGTGACAACTGCACAAAACAGCGCGATGCGCAAAAGAGGACCATGCGCAAAAACGCGAGTGTAAAACTGCACAAAATAGTGTGATGCGCAAAATAGCGCGAAGTGATAAACTGCACAAAACAAGGCGATGAGCAAAATAGGACGACGCGCAAATAACGCGAGTGTAAACTGCACAAAAACAGTGCGATGCGCAAAATGGCGCGAGTTTAAACTGCACCAAAAACAGTGCGATGCGCAAATAGCGCGAGTGATAAATGCACAAAACAGCGCGATACGCAAAACAGGACGACGCGCAAAATAACGCGAGTGTAAACTGCACAAAACAGTGCGATGCGCAAAATAGGACGACGCGCAAAATAACGCGAGTGTAAAATGCACAAAACAGTGTGATGCGCAAAATAGCGCGATTGATAAACTGTACAAAATAGTGCGATGCGCAAAATACGACGACGCGCAAAATAACGCGAGTGTAAACTGCACAAAACAGTGCGATGCGCAAAATAGCGCGAGTGATAAACTGCACAAAACAGCGCGATGCGCAAAACAGGACGACGCGCAAAATAGCGCGAGTGTAAACTGCACAAAACAGTGCGATGCGCAAAATAGCGCGAGTGATAACCTGCAGAAAACAGTGCGATGCGCCAAATAGGACGACGCGCAAAATAACGCGAGTGTAAACTGCACAAAACAGTGCGATGCGCAAAATAGCGCGAGTGATAACCTGCAGAAAACAGTGCGATGCGCAAAATAGGACGACGCGCAAAATAACGCGAGTGTAAACTGCACAAAACTGTGCGATGCGCAAAATAGCGTGAGTGATAAACTGCATAAAACAGTGCGATGCGCAAAATAGACAACGCGCAAATAACGCGAGTGTAAACTGCACAAATAGTGCGATGTGCAAAATAGCGCGAGTGATAAACTGCACAAAACAGTGCGATGCGCAAAAATAGGACGACGCGCAAAATAACGCGAGTGTAAACTGCACAAAACAGTGCGATGCGCAAAATAGCGCGAGTGATAAATTCACAAAACAGTGCGATGCGCAAAAATAGGACGACGCGCAAAATAACGCGAGTGTAAACTGCACAAAATAGTGCGATGCGCAAAATAGCGCGAGTGATAAACTGCACAAAACAGCGCGATGCGCAAAACAGGACGACGCGCAAAATAACGCGAGTGTAAACTGCACAAAACAGTGCGATGCGCAAAATAGCGCGAGTGACAAACTGCAGAAAACAGTGCGATGCGCAAAATTGGACGACGCGCAAAATAACGCGAGTGTAAACTGCACAAAACTATGCGATGCGCAAAATAGCGTGAGTGATAAACTGCATAAAACAGTGCGATGCGCAAAATAGGACGACGCGCAAAATAACGCGAGTGTAAACTGCACAAAATAGTGCGATGCGCAAAATAGCGCGAGTGATAAACTGCACAAAACAGTGCGATGCGCAAAATAGCGCGAGTGATAAACTGCACAAAACAGCGCGATACGCAAACAGGACGACGCGCAAAATAACGCTAGTGTAAACTGCACAAAACAGTGCGATGCGCAAAATAGCGCGAGTGATAAACTGCAGAAAACAGTGCGATGCGCAAAATAGGACGACGCGCAAAATAACGCGAGTGTAAACTGCACAAAACAGTGCGATGCGCAAAATAGCGCGAGTGATAAACTGCACAAAACAGCGCGATGCACAAAACAGGACGACGCGCAAAATAACGCGAGTGTAAACTGCACAAAACAGTGCGATGCGCAAAAGCGCGAGTGAAAACTGCAGAAAAAGTGCGATGCGCAAAATAGGACGACGCGCAAAATAACGCGAGTGTAAACTGCACAAAACTGTGCGATGCGCAAAATAGCGTGAGTGATAAACTGCATAAAACTGTGCGATGCGCGAAATAGGACGACGCGCAAAATAACGCGAGTGTAAACTGCACAAAATAGTGCGATGCGCAAAATAGCGCGAGTGATAAACTGCACAAAACAGTGCGATGCGCAAAATACCGCGCGTGACAAACTGCACAAAACAGCGCGATGCGCAAAAGAGGACCATGCGCAAAATAACGCGAGTGTAAACTGCACAAATAGTGTGATGCGCAAAATAGCGCGAGTGATAAACTGCACAAAACAAGGCGATGAGCAAAATAGGACGACGCGCAAAATAACGCGAGTGTAAACTGCACAAAAAAGTGCGATGCGCAAAATGGCGCGAGTGTTAAACTGCACAAAACAGTGCGATGCGCAAAATAGCGCGAGTGATAAACTGCACAAACAGCGCGATACTGCAAACAGGACGACGCGCAAAATAACGCGAGTGTAAACTGCACAAAACAGTGGCGATGCGCAAAATAGGACGACGCGCAAAATAACGCGAGTGTAAAATGCACAAAACAGTGTGATGCGCAAATAGCGCGATTGATAAACTGTACAAAATAGTGCGATGCGCAAAATACGACGACGCGCAAAATAACGCGAGTGTAACTGCACAAAACAGTGCGATGCGCAAAATAGCGCGAGTGATAAACTGCACAAAACACGCGATGCGCAAAAACAGGAAGACGCGCAAAATACGCGAGTGTAAACTGCACAAAACAGTGCGATGCGCAAAATAGCGCGAGTGATAACCTGCAGAAAACAGTGCGATGCGCAAAATAGGACGACGCGCAAAATAACGCGAGTGTAAACTGCACAAACAGTGCGATGCGCAAAATAGCGCGAGTGATAAACTGCCAGAAAAACAGTGCGATGCGCAAAATAGGACGACGCGCAAAATAACGCGAGTGTAAACTGCACAAAACTGTGCGATGCGCAAAATATAACGTGAGTGATAAACTGCATAAAACAGTGCGATGCGCACATAGGACGACGCGCAAATAACGCGAGTGTAAACTGCACAAAATAGTGCGATGCGCAAAATAGCGCGAGTGATAAACTGCACAAAACAGTGCGATGCGCAAAATAGGACGACGCGCAAAATAACGCGAGTGTAAACTGCACAAATAAGTGCGCTGCGCAAATAGCGTGAGTGATAAACTGCATAAAACTGGCGATGCGCGAAATAGGACGACGCGCAAAATAACGCGAGTGTAACTGCACAAAATAGTGCGATGCGCAAAATAGCGCGAGTGATAAACTGCACAAAAC
>JAPPVO010007641.1:0-31115 GCA_030407325.1 Camellia japonica | reverse complement strand
TTTAGATCATTGGAAGAAAACTTGTGATGAACCCTTCAAGTTCTCTAATATTGAGTTGTGAAGGTGAGATAAGTCTAACTCTTATTTAAAATACATGAGACTTTAGACTTTGCAATTTTAAATAAAGACAATATGTATTTTTTTAGTGTGGGATACATTATTTTAGACCAATCACAATGAGTTCACGCACTCTGATTATTGGGTATTTCGGGAGCACGATCAAATGATACTTCATGATATTATGATTAGTGAAAAATGTGGGGTATTATAATTTTGTATTAGGTGCTTAAGGAAAATGAGAAGACTAATAAATAATAGTTGGTAAAAGAGTATTGACACGTAATATTCCGAGGATACCTAATAATTTTCCCTCAAAATGTGCATACAAATTCATTTATGAATCATGATGGCGATTGCCTGATGTTAGATTATGAAATGGAAAATGTTTGGTGGTCCGAATTTCTGTGGCTCGAATGGCTCGAATGTGTCAAAATAACGTCGTTTTACATTCAAAACGACATCGTTTTGTATCATTTTGGGTGTTTCGAACCATTCGAGTCATGTTTTTTCAGACCACCTAGCATTGTTGTTATGAAATATGGCAGCAATTGTAGGTTTGGTGGTGGGACACTATCTATCGGGTGGTGCCTTAAGAATATTGTGATTGGCGAAGAAAGTAAACTCATAATTTTGTATTAAATAATTTTAAAAATATAAAAAAAAAACATAAAATTTATAAACACCCAGAGCACCAAAAAATTTTCAATATATGCACATAATTCCCTATATTCTCCCAATCTAGTGTATGATTGAACGGTCTAGTCTGTCATGTCAGCTCGCCACTGGTTAATTTTCATCCTCTTATTTTTAGTAGAAATTAGGAAAATTTTTAGAAATTTTTTTTACCAAGTGTTTGTATTCTAATTAGTCCATAAGATATTCTTATATTCTAATAAGTCTTATTATTTGGACATTTGATCTACCAAATCCTAATTATCATATTTAAGGTATTTTATGGATATTTCTACCCTTATAAATTTTTTTTGAACGGTTAGTAATTTGGTGATATGAACATTCATATTTTGCAATGTGAATATTCACATTGACATGTTAACATTCACATTGATGGTGTGAACATTCACATTGACGATGTGAACATTCATATCACCAAACATTCACAATGTAAATGTAAATATTATTAGGGGTATTTTGGTAACTATGTCACTCATCGGACTTATTGGAACATAAAAAAATAATGTGGACTAAATAGATCATAAGTAAGTGAAAAGTGATTTATGAAAAAGTGTCCCTAGAAATTATTTAATAGAAATTATTTTTTTACTTGTTAGATAAATTCTTGTGATGTCTCAATTTTAAATTAATTAATTAGAATAATAAGATTAAATATTTTTTGTTAATTTTTTTTCATAAATAACTTGATAAATATTAAACATGAATGGTGTGAAATAATATTTTAAAATCTTTAAATAATCACACTATTACTAGAGCTATGCATAGACTACCAAAAAATAACTTTAGTTTGATTTGTTAATCGTAATCCGTGAACTTCTCAGAGTATTTTGTGCACACACTTTCAAAATAAAATCTTGCTAATAACTGTTTTTATGATATAAGTAAAAGAAAAAAAATGTTAAAATATGATATATTTTTCATTAAATTCAATATATTTTTATTAAAATTAATACATTTTTTTTTTTGATATTTTCACATACTTTTAAAATATTTTTACATGTATTTTAACATTAAATAATGTTTATAGGACACTTGCTAGCATTTACTTTCAAAATTCATTTTTGAATCATGATGGCGTTAGCTTCATGTGAGAGGTTTGGTAAAATATTTGGTAATTCATTTGGGATTTCTAACATAACTAAAAAATTCTATAAAATTGATGTGATAATGTCATCATTGTACATAAATATATTTTTAATGTTGTTTTTATTTTAAAATAAATAGTTCATAATGAGTCATATCATTATATAAAAAAATCATAAATGAATTATTTGCTTATATAGCATTAGTCTTGGGAAATATGCAGATAGAAAATTATTGTTTGCTCCTAAACCTGTGAACGTTACTTGGAATCGCGGCTAGATACAGGTATTAAAAACAATGAACCTTGCATCAAATTGTGGCTAGATACATCACCAACCACTATTGTATATGGTTCTCTTTTAGGGAACACACCCTCCTTGGTCAACTCTTGATTATTGTATATTTGAAAATTATGCCCATACACAAGTCTAAATATAGGAAAAACAAAATATTTAAAATTTCTAAAAAGGATACTGATGACCTGTATTACAAATTTACAATGGTATGCCATTTAACTACCATAATGGAGGTTGTGAGTTCAAGTTTCATGTAAGACATTGGGGTTGATCTTATTATTTCTTTCTCCTTAGATTTAAGGTTTTAATGAGCAACCAAAAAAGGGAAAAAAAAAAAAAAATCTAAGAAGTTTATTTAATTTGACTTACAATTTGACATATTAATGGTTAATTTTCACTAATTCAACTATATAAAACTTAATTCTTTTGACAGTTATTGCAAGTGAATTTGAGAATAAAATAGATAGCATTAACAAGTTCAACGGGTGTGTTAGGACTTCAATTCAATCCACCTACCATGATAAGAAATAAAATACAAAACAAAATTAATTATTTCTTCTCTTCTTAATTTTTTTTTTTTTTTTTCCTTTCTACTTTGCAAATGTTGAGATTAATTACTCTTTCTATCACTGTCCCATTTCAATTTGAACAACAATAAAGCGTGATTTTTAGAATATTTTTTTCGCAAAAATGTTACATGCTAAATTTTTTTCAAAATTTGAATTAAATTTAAATTTTGTAGGGTATATTTAGAATAAATTTAATTCACGTATTTTAAATTTTGAGATTTTTTTCGTAAATAAGTAAACATGACTGATTATGTGGTGAATTTTTAGAAGTGCACGTGGTGCTCTAATAGCACCTTGCACTACTGTACAGTTGATGCATGTCAATAAAGCTCTGGTTTACCAACTACTATATGTTGGTATTTTGAGCATCATTATTGTCATTTTGGTAATGCCAATTAAAAAAACATATTTCGATGATAATTTAGAAATAAAATTGAAATTAATTTTTGGTTCCTAGTCGTTCTTTAATCACACATTAGTTTTCATTAGTTTTGGCATACTAATGAAAAACACATTTTTGCTCAAGCTGTCATTTTTTTACCAATGAAAGTTATTTTAATTAACCATTGGAAATACTCCAACGAAATCCCGTAACATATTTCTATTGGTGTGAAGTAATGTCATAAAAGTTTTTACCAAAAAAAAGTACGGTGATGCTATGTGCACCAATTAATATACTAACTAGTGTACCAACATTAGTTATAACATTATTATTGACCCACTTATTAATTACATTACAAATACTAAAAACCTCTTAAATTATGCCACATCATCAATTGGTGCACTAGTTAGTGTACAAATTGGTACATATAGTATTATTAAAAAAAGTAATGTCATAAAAGCATTAAATAATATTTGAAAAATGCTAGGGCTATTGACAATTTTATTAACACACTTACAAGTTGTTGTGGGTCTCATACGAAGTGATGGTTAATTTTATCCAAACTAGTGTATTAGTAAGATTGTTAGTAAATATATAAGTATCCCTAACATTGTTGATAATATTTACTCATGTCAAAAATACAAAATAAAAATATAGAATAAATCACAAGAATCACATAAATGTATTCAAATGTTAAAATTTATTTATTCACACCACCATAGTTAGGTTTAATGGCAGTCATCCATAAATTTTTTGTTATCATTTTGTGATCCTGACATTGTTCAAACCTAATGTATTAGGTTTAATTCCAGTTCTTCGTTAAGGTTATATTCAAATTATGAATTTGAATAAAAATTTAAAAAGATAAATAAAAAAGATAAAAAAAATGTGAATAAAATATAAACTAATTTTTAATTCTTTCTTTAAATTTCTATTTAAATTCATGATCTAAATATTAGATAATTTTTTTTTATATATTTACATCATAAAATAGTTTTTTTTTTTTTTTTATCAATAAGTAAAAGAATAATTATAAATATAAAAAATATTTATAAATAAACCATCACCGTAAAATATAATTAACTCGTTTCCATAAGAGCTAAACTTGAAATCACAAATTACAAATAGTATTACACCACCACTAAAGTCCCCCCAAACAAGGCTACCAAATAAAGTCCCAATATTTTGGCGATTCCATATTGTGCCCCAATAAAGTCCCACCAAACAAGGCTACCAAATCTGACAAGCAAATAGTACCAACAAGCAAGGCTAATTTGGTAAATTCAACAACTAGCCTGGTCGATAAATTGGGGAGCTTCTATTTACACACACTCATTCTTCTCTTTACACATCTTTTTCAATAAATAATTGGTTCGAAAGTAGATTTCTGAAAATAAACAATTGGTTCGGAAGTAGATTTCCGAATGTGTTTATTTGATGCCTATAATAGTAATTTCACTTGAAAAAAATTTTATAATAAAAATAATTTTTATGAGGTGTGTGCAAAGGGGAAGTTGGATGCGTAAATAGAAGCTCCCGATAAATTGCGCTCCCGCTGGCCCTGTACATGCAAAAAAACACTTGGTACCACCAGACAGTACGCACAGATTCTTTTCCTCCTTCATTTTCCGGGAAAATTCGCAATGGCCGAGAAAAGCAAAATTCTGATAATCGGCGGAACAGGATACATCGGAAAATTCGTAGTCGAAGCGAGCGCCAAGTCTGGCCACCCAACCTTCGCTTTGGTGAGAGAGAGCACTGTTTCCGATCCTGTTAAGGGAAAACTCGTCGAGGGTTTCAAGAACTCCGGCGTCACTTTGGTCCATGTATGTATATATTCATCATAACTATGTATATAATTATAGATATAGTGGATTTGAGTATGATTGTTTGTTGATTGGAAACAGGGTGATCTGCACGATCACGAGAGTTTGGTGAAGGCGATTAAGCAGGTGGATGTGGTGATTTCAACGGTTGGATCTATGCAGTTAGCAGATCAGATCAAGATCATCGCTGCCATTAAAGAAGCTGGAAACATCAAGGTTAAGATTTGCCTTCTTTGTTGCCTCATTTGTCCTCTCGACATGATTATAAAATAATTTTAAAAAAAGAAAATGTTTTTTTGGGTTATGATTTATATTATTTTTTACAACAATTATTGGTGCATATAGTCCAGAAAATGAATATCAAGTTTTGTATTATTTGGAATCTAGGAGTACCATGCTTTGAAAATGAATCCTCTGTTAGTATTTGTTAATTGAGACAATTATATGACACCAACTAGTTTGTGTGTTTAGTGATTTTTTCCACATTTAAAGAAAAAAAAAAAAAGGGTTTTTTTTGAGGTGTTCCTATATCGTCTATAAAATTTAAGGATAAAATAAAATATATATTATTATATAAAGCACGTAGCCCTTTGAAACTTTGTTACGATTTTTCTATACCCAAAATACCTTTTCAGATCTAACCATTTCAAACCTGTAGTAACTATCTTGAGGAACCTAACTGCTTCACACATACGTAGTGGTGTGTTGGGAAGTTGGTAAAAAATTGATTTTTTTTTGGCTTTTTTAGCTTATTTTGTCTTTTTGTGGGAAAGTTTTGTGAGAGGTGATGTTACTATTTTGTTTTTTTGTGAGTAAGTTTTGTGAGAGGCGATGTGACTCAAAATTGATAAAAAGCTGGAAGCTGACTTTTTACCAGCTTCCCAAAATGGCCCGTAGTGTGTGCCCGCACAATTTTGAAAAAAGTCTACCAAAAAGCCTCAAGAAAATTGAATTATTTATTTTTTGGGTGGATTTAATGGGCTCCTACTTTAGAACACCTGAAAAGTAAATAAATATTTTTAAATATTGACAACAAATTTCTAAAACTTTACCATAGACAAAAATACAGGGGAAAAAAAAAGTTGCAAATGGTGGCTGATTATGTTCATTTTATCTTCTTAAACCATTCTAACATTGAACTTTCAATCTCTTCACATGTTAATAATTTCCAACAGAGTTAATATTGTGGAGTTTGTTATGATTTTATATTGAACGATACAGAGATTCTTGCCCTCGGAGTTTGGAAACGATGTGGACCGTCTTCATGTAGTTGAGCCAGCAAAGTCTACATTTGCAGTGAAGGTTCAAATCCGCAGAACTATTGAGGCCGAGGGAATTCCCTACACCTATGTATCTTCCAACTACTTTGCTGGCTATTTTCTTCCTACGTTAGCGCAGCCTGGAGTCTTTGCTCCACCTCCACCCAGAGATAAGGCAATCATCCCTGGTGATGGAAATCCCAAGGGTATTCAACTGTCTCTCTTCCAACTCAGCTCTTAGCAGTCTCTCTAATTAAGTCTATGAACTTTTTTTTCACATTAATCTTCTATGTTAATGGATTTCAATGTAAACATGGCATGAATGGAAAATGGGTTTTTTTGGATTGTAGTTAAAGTAAGCATTTAAGGCTTTTCTTACAGCATGGGTAGAATTCGAATAATACTATATGTACCAATTAATGTACTATTTAGTGTATCAACTGATGATTTGACATAATTTAAGAAGTTTTTGGTATTTGTAATTAGTATAATGAGTGGGGTCAATAATAATGTCATTACTAGTGTTAGTACACTAGTTAGTACATTAATTGGTACATATAGCACTACTGGTAGAATTCAATTATCTAAAATAAATCCGCTTCAAAAAACAATGAAAGCAAGTACTGTTGGGCCACTAAGAGTGTCGTGGAAACGTTCAGTCTGAGCACGGGTTTTCACTGGGCGTAGAGCTCTTTAACTGGAGGATTTTACATCAGTAGCTGAACTAGGACGTAGACCTGGCCAAATACAGTAACTGACATTGGTGCTATTAGTCATTAGTTCATTAGTAGCTGAATACAACTGCATTTCTGCATTTTCTTCCTAGGATGAAAATTGGAATTGTCTGAGTTTGGTTGTCCAGATGGCACATGTGCATTATCTTTTTTATTCTTGCTTTCGTATGAATACAATATGGGAGTGATGGTTATGTTACGTGTTTCATAATAATCAATACTTCGTGGAAACCATGGTTGCGTCTTTCATAATAATCATACTTGAGGAGGAACATTGTACGTAAGTTATATTTTTATTTTAGTGGTTTGTATCAATATTTTATGAGCAAAGTGGTTTGCAGGTCTTAATTGTTGGTCTGTACTTTATTTTTTTCTTCTGTAATTGTTTGTCTGCAGCAATATTCAATGCGGAACATGATATTGGCACCTACACCATCAAAACTGTGGATGACCCAAGAACATTGAACAAGATCGTTTACATTAGGCCTCCCAAAAACATCTACTCATTCAACGAGCTGGTTTCACTATGGGAGAAGAAGATTGGCAAGACCCTTGAACGAATTTATATTCCAGAGGAGCAAGTTCTGAAGGAAATCCAAGGTCAGTAACAAAACTTGCACTGAATTATTCATACTCCTAATCAAAATCTGATATAAGCAATTTTTTTTTTTTATGATTATTTTTTAATATATTTTAGTATGTTGGCTAAGTGGTTGACATTTGTTAATTCCATTGTTGCAGAGGCCCCATTTCCAATCAATATAGTATTATCAATCAACCACTCGGTTTTTGTGAAGGGAGACCAGACTAACTTTGAGATCGAGCCCTCATTTGGGGTTGAGGCTTCTGAGCTCTACCCGGATGTCAAATACACCACCGTGGAGGAATACCTCTCTCAGTTTGTTTGAGAAATCACATTATTTGCTCTTCTTGGTGTTGAAATAAAAATTACCCAGTTATACACGTGGCTTGACTCTTGAGAGTGGCTTCTTGTAAGCAAAGTTGAGTACAATTATATGGAGTTTCAATGGGAATTTGCAGTAATGGTATACTTTTTTTTCTTGCCCGTGCTTTATGAGTAGACCAAGCTTCTGTCTCGTTCATTCTTCAAATGAAATGCATGGAAGTAATTTTCTGTTCTGATAAAAAGTGATTTCTCTTCTAAATTATCTATAAAGATTTTATTTTGCCGATAAAATAAAAAAATCTAAATTATGCATTCACAAAAGCTGTTATAATCTTTTTGTGTAGAAATTATCCAACAAGGACTAGAACAGATAGTGCTATCGCTATCCTCCATCTTGCAATTTTATTTTTTATTTTACTCACTTGTTTTTTCTTCAAGATAAGCAATAATTTTCAATTTCTATGAGTGATCATTGCAGCATACATGCTTCTCTCAATGAGTTGGAACTATGGTGATGGGTTGTTGGATTGTCTTCATTAGCAACAATTAGTCAGACGGTGGGCAAAGTTTTTCCTTTTTACATTGACATAATTACTTTTTTAGGTATGGAGTTGATGTGCAAATGGTAATCTTCAAATCACGGTAAGCCATTCAACTGACTTAGAAAGGACATTTGAAAAGATTTTTATAACAGATTAATGGGGTTTGGTTTTTGGGTACATCGGAAATTAATTAATGGGGTTTATGGTGATTAGTTGTTGACTTGTAAATGTAAGCAATAAAAAGATGATCATGTGGATGGAATTATTTACAGAGATTAATTAATTTATATAAGACTAATAAGATGACAAAAGTTGTTCCGCAATAAAGATAAATAAACACAAATTGATTTTCAAAGATGGAAGTACTTATCGAGATTAATTGATTTATATAAGATTAATAAGATCACATAGGTTGTTCTGCAATAAAAGTAAAGAAATACAAATCAATTTTCAATTTCATTGATGAAAACTTGGCTCATTTAGTGGTGTTTTTCCATTTATTTTTTGTTTTTATTTTTTTGAGAAAAGAATAAAATTTGTTTAGTGAATTGTTTTCCCAAACTCTTTTCGGGAAGAAAAGAAATTCAGAACAATGATTTTTAAGAAATATTAAAAAGTTATTTTTAAATTTTCAAAAACTATTTTCACTCTACAATAAAATGATATGAAAACTAGAGTAGTATTTTTCAAACTTTCAATTTTCTATATTTCTAATAGCACAAAAAATAAAAGCACAATCAACGCAAGCTTTATTAAGGCCGGCTCTACCCCTTGCTTAAAATTGAGTGGAATCTAATGCACAAACTCATACTTATAAATTTGAATAACAGTTTCAGTAATGGCTGAGTTTTAAATTTGAAAGCTACAAAATGTTCTTGAAAATTTTGAATAAACATTTGAGTCTCCCTTAATTTGAGTAAACAAATAGTTAAAACTCAATTGGATATAAGTTTGAATTAAAAATTGGACATGTTTAACTTGAATTTTAAGTAGAGGCATTTTGTAAGTCAATTAGACAATTGCCATTTCTACCGAAACTTTTAAAATTTAATATGTTAAATTTTTTTAAAAATAATTTAAACAAATTGACATATATCAATTCAACATGAAAACGTTCCACCAAAATCTTCAAAATTTGATATTGATGCTTTAAAAGAAGACACAGAAGGAAAAAGAGCCACATCAAAGCTTTAATTTAAGACAAAAGAAAAAAGAAAAGCAAAATATATATATATATATATATATTTTTTAAGAAGTATATTTGTATTTAATCCTTTTGATTTTATGTAAAAGTTCAAACCGAAAAATGTGGTTATAAAAGTATATATTTGAAACTTAGCTAGTCACTTTTTAATTTTTAACCTATTTTATATTACATTATCTCTTTATTTTTTTAAACATCTTTCTTTTAAAAAAAATTAAAAAAATCAAAAATATCAACTTTTAAACTACTTCGCAATGCAAGCCAAAGTTGAGTGGGAGCCCTCAGCGAAAAAGTTGTATTTGACTATAGTAGCCAGTGGGGGTTGACTTTTTTATTTTATTTTATTTTTTTTTTAGTTTTTTTTACTTTTGTTAGTAATTTTTTTAATTAATGCATTTGAAAATTATTAAAAAAATAATTTTCTATGACAGAAAAAATTTTGATATGGCATTTAAGGTTTTTATTTTTTTAATCTTTTTTACTTTTGTAGCAAAAGTGGATTGTTTTTTTTTTTTTTTTGGACACTCAAACGTTTTATAATTCCGTGTCACTCCCTTAGGCATTTATAACCTCCCATTGTTAATATTACATTTGGTTATTTGAATCAAAGGTGAGAATTGAACTACACAACACAAGTCATAATTTCAATCACTAAACGAGAATATTTCAAAATCTCTTATAAATTCTTAAAATGTTCTTATACTTTTTAAAATTCCGCACTTGTTTTAGAAGAAGATAAAATTTTCAAAGACTCATGTATAAATGAAGATATTACAAGTTTTAGCTATCAAAATAATTTAAGATTTGTATTTAATATCTAGATTATGCCATAACTGATTTCAATAATTTTTGTATTTTTTTTGAAATTGTCTTAAATTTCAAGTAATTAATAAGTATACCAAAAAAAAAAAAAAATCAAAATAAATATTAAAAAATTCAAAATAATACACCACCTATACCAGTAAATAGGCAATCATCACAATAGTATACAGTAAAAATTCCAACTCCATAAATCAAAACATGCACTCCCACGTACATTTTAAATTAAAATATTAAGTTATTACTTTTGTAAAAAACGAAATTCAAAAAATCTGTAAATTTTCCAATAGATAGAAAGTGAAATTCTGATTTCAATGGTAACAACCACACTCAAGACAATGTCCAAATGAGTCTCGAAGAACTGTTTAAGGTAGTTCAAAATAACAAATAAACCAAACACGAAGTCGTCAGCAGCCAAGCCAGCACGGCGCGTGCGTCAGCGCTTACATCAGCGCTTATGTCAGCATCTGCATGTGCATCATTGCTTGCATCCGCGAGAGTCAGTAAATATAAATATATCACAACAGCTAGATAAATTATGCTCCCCTATAAAAAACAACAAAATATTTTCTTTTCATGCTTGATTTTCCGGGAAAATTAGCAATGGCCGAGAAAAGCAAAATTCTGATCATCGGGGGAACAGGATACATCGGAAAATGCATAGTCGAAGCAAGCATCAAGTTGGGCCACCCAACCTTCGCTTTGGTCCGAGAGAGCACTGTTTCCGATCCTGCTAAGAAAAAACTCATCGAGAGCTTCAACAACTCCGGGGTCACTTTGGTCCATGTATGTATATATCATTATGTATTTATATATAAGAAAATTATATAACACACAGTTTGTTATTTGGTTATAATTTTTTTTTTAATTATTAGTTATAATATTATTCTTATGTTATTCTTAGTTTGATGGGTGCAATAATTAACCTCATAAATGTCATCATTTTGACACATTCTCGTAACTAAAATGACCCCTTATATAATATAAATAAAAATATTGTTGGTTTATTGAGTTTCAAAATTCTAACTCTATCTTCATAAATTTTTAAATTAAAAAATTATAAAAATACAAATTTCGATAATCTATTGGTCATTTGATTAATATGTTATGTATATTTAAACATTTAAACTTAAATCTTATGAAATATTTTATATGGAAATCAAATCAAATTTTTGTATGTTTCAAAATATCAAAATCATATCATTTATTGATCATTAAGGTAATATATTCCCTAAAATCATAATGCTTTTTCAAAAAAATTTATTAAAAATTTAAAATATGAAAATACACATGTTATAAAAAGATAAAATTTAACAATATTATATTATCATATCATGAGCACTTACTTTAGTTAGAATAATAGTTCTTTCTTATTTATTATTATCTTCTTTTCATTTAATTTAAATATATTTTGTTAATCAATATGGTAAGTTTTTTAGTTTTTGAGTTATGGTTGTTTGTTGATGGGAACAGGGGGATATGTACAATCACGAAAGTTTGGTGAAGGCGTTTAAGCAGGTGGATGTGGTGATATCAACGGTACAAGCCACGCAGTTGGCAGATCAGACCAAGATCATTGCAGCCATTAAAGAAGCTGGAAACATTAAGGTTGGTGTGTCTTTGTATCATAACAATTGTCTTCTTTATTGCCTCATTTTGTCCTCTGCTCATGATTTTATTAATTTTAAAAAAAAATTAATTAATTCAGTGTTTATTTTTGGAAAAAAGGGGAGAATCCCTCCAATTCAAAATCTAAATTTAGGCCAAGTTTGGCATCTACTATATAATCCATCTTTTTATCTTTTTATCTTTTTTCCATCACATCACCTCTCTACTTTTCTGCACATCTTTTCGTAAAAAGACAAAAAGTGTACTTTTTTAGGACACCCCAAACCAACCTTTAAAGGCACTGTTTAGGTTCTGTTTCGATAATTTGAACTGTTCATTTTGTCAGGTATTTTATGTATTCTATCCACACAAAAAATTAAGTCGATTTGATAATTCTAGCTTGTTCAATTTATTATTTTTTACCAAAAAAAAGATGACAATTTTTTTTTAAAAAATAAACATACATTTTTTTTGTGACAAATATAATAAATTGACCAAGTTATAGTCATCGTATCAACTTAATTTTTTGTGTGGATGAAATACACAGAGTGCCTAATAAAATGAATGGTTTGAATCATCGAAATGAGATCCGTGATGAGCCCCACAGGCCCAAATAGTGCCCTCTAATGTAGATTTTGGACTAGAGAAGATCTGCCTCAAAAAAATTTTAAATAAGTGATTAATTTTATACACATTAATAATTAAAATTATAAAATTTTTTTATGAATATGTAATAATTTTTAGATAACACCACTGACAAATAATTTTTCCTATTAAAGAAAAAAAAAGCTAAATGGATTTGACTTTAATATAAATACTTATCTAATATCTAGAAAATTATAATGATCCCTGGTTAGAGTTTGTCCGTTAATCTCCTGAATAAGTAAAATGATTTTAATGTTTTGGAGAAACTAAGTGAGGTAGGAGAGCGGAAAAAAATTATTAATACATGAACAATATAAATGTGTCTGTAATAAGATGTAAATGAAAGAGTGGGGGGTGAAACTTGCACCCTCTCCCTAATGTTTTTGTCTTTCAACTCCTTGACATGGGCTAGTACAGAGTTTCTTCTCCATTTCATCCTCCCTTCATGGCCCATCTCTTCCCTGTCACCATGGACAAATTTGGTCAACACTACGGAAGACATTTCATTAAACATTAGAGGAACAACACATGACCAAAAAAAAAAACAGTCAAGCAAAGATTGTAAAAAAAAATATACTCTCTGTAAGACATTTCAACACATTTCATTAAAAAATCAAGCAACATAAAGTTAAAAAAACAAAAAAAAACAAAAACAAAGAACAAGTGGCCTATGACAAAAAAATTTGAGAGAGATATGTAGTGCAAAAATTGTAGATTGTGAAGAAGGGACCAAGGTTGTTGGTGCTTCCATCGCGATTCATTAAACAAATTAATTGATGATGTTAGCAAATATTGTTCGGTAACCCAATGGTTATTTAAACGAGATTATAAATTTTAGAGAGGAAAATGTAATTTCTAAAACATTATTGAAGTATATTTATTAAAACCAAATCTCTTGGACTATTATTTACATTATTTTGTCAACAATTATTTATGTTATATGGATTCAGGTACGGGTGAGTATTAAACCTTTACAAATTTAAATTTTAAGATTAAGATAAGGTAAATTACACTCATCTCTCCTGAAATTTGGAGAAAATATAGTCAGCTTTCATTTTTGACATAATTATACTGACCTCCCTTTTAGTAAAACTAAAATAATTGAAACTAATGTAAATGCTCAGTACACAATAAAATAAATGAAGATAAATATACATTTTAATTGAAAAATGGATGACAATATTATCTTTTCATTTATACAATTAACAAATTACTAATGAAAAAATACATAACTATTATGTAAGTTAAAACTTATTGAGAGAACGATGTATTTATGTAAGTTTAGTGGAGTGTAATTTATCCTTTAAGATATTGGGATATTTTTCCAAAATAGGATATGGGTACAAGGACTTGTACTGAACACACATATATATTATATGTTATATAATATTCTTAGATAAGATGTTGTAAATATATATAAATTTACTTGAAATTAAATATGCTAGTGTATGCTCGTGCCTGAAGACACGGTATAAATAATGTTAGGATTATAATATAATTGTAATCCTAACACTATTTAATAAATTATCAATTATCAATTATTAATTTAATATAATTGTAATCCCAACCCTTTTGTCTTATTATATAGATTATCGCAAACATATGCACGGGCATACGGGATAAAATACATTTGCTTTCAAGTCTTATATGAGCATCAAAATTATAGATTCAGTAAAGTACATTAAAAAATAAGCAACCAACTAATAGGAGAAAAAAAACAAAAAAACAAAATCTAAATCATCAACCAACATAAACACTCAATGGTCTCTTTTTTTTTTTTTTTATTACAATAAATCAGAAAACCAACTCTAATTTGACACTCAATAGATATCTATACTATTATTAAGTGAAGGCTTAAATTCATTTAGTGAAGCATTCTTCTCCTCATGCCACGCAGCAACTTTATATATGTTCAAATAAAAAATAAAAAAAAAATTATTATACATAGCATAAGTAAGTTTTGAACCCAAGACTTTGAATTTCATTAAGAACATACTTATCATTTAAGCAACATACATATTATGATATTCAATTCTTTATTATTTGTTTTTATTATTAGTAATTTGAATTGCACACGCATTGCGTGTGCCACCCCTAGTATATATATATAAAAGTAGAATTGTTATTTCTCATCTATGTTAGAAGTTATAAATGCTTTTTTTAAGCAAATGCAATTTTTTTATTTGTCAAACATTGTAAAATATTGAAGAATCCAAGTGTTTAAATTAAGTACAGATGTCAGACACATATTTCACACTCTTATTATTGTCATATCTAATGAACATAAGCAAGGCCGGCTTTGGACACAAGCCGGGGAAGCTGCCGCTTTGGGGCATGAAAAATTGACTGAAACAGGCCCCAAAAATTTGTTAATTATTATATTAGCCTATAAAAAAAATCTCATTGAAATTTAAAGGATCTTAACAAAATTCCATTATGATTTAAAACTAATTGATGTGGTGAATTGTTAGAAATTATTAAACGGTTATTTTCCAAATATATGGATTATATATATAATATGATTAGTTATACTACTTACAATTACTCTTTTCAAATTAAAATTGATTCAATCTTACCTTTACTCAACTATATCAAATGAAAGATTAAATGGATCAGCAATTTTATCCATCGAAATTATACGAACTAGATTAGTAATTTTACAGCTAAAAATGCTAGAAGAATAATGTTTAAGTGATTTTTGTTACATTCTGTTTACTTTTTATTTGATACTTCATTTTTATTTTAGCCATTTTTCTTATTGTAAACTTTAATGTATATTTAAGTAAATTTTAATAAAAATATATATATATACTAGAAGTAACCTGTTTACGAGTATTGTCAAATATAAAAAAAAGAAAAATGTTAAAAGTTCATCTTGAGCCATGAAAAAGTCAAAGCCGACCCTAAACATAAGTGCTTTAAAAAAATTAGAAGCGTTCATTTAACCTAGATAATTATTCAGCCACATAGTCAAGAGTATGACTGTCAAGTTATTGTATAATTTCGAATCTAGTAGCATGCTTTGAAAATGAAACCTCATTAGTATTTGTTAATTGAAACAATTATATGGAACTAGGTTTGGCAAATTCCTTCATTAGCGTTTTTATAAATAAATATTTTTTCTTTGTGTGTGTGTGCGCGCGCGCGCGTGTGTGTTGAGTATTTTTTTTTCATTTTTTAAAAATCTCTGAGATGCTCCCCCACACTCTAAATTAAAAAATTTAAAAAAAATTAAAACTTATACTATTAGACCATCTCTAACGGTTCATCAAACCCAGCATCAAATTTGAAATTTGGTGAAAAAGCTACTGTTTGGTGCTCCAACAGTTGCACCAAATCCATATCAAAATGAGATTTCAGCAAAAGTTTCACCAAACTGATGACAGACTCCGCATTTCACCAAAACAATGTACATGACCGTTGCCAGGAGACGAACCGGTCGACCGGCCGGTTGACCAACTTGTCGCCCCACCAAAAGTTCAAACAGTTCCAAAAAAGGTTCAAACAGGTAAAAAAAAAAAAAAAAAAAAAATTTTTTTTGCCTAACCGGTCAACCACCCGGTCGACCACCAAAAAGGTTCAAAAAGTTCAAAAAAAAAAATAAAAAAAAAAATAAAAAAAAAAAAATTTGCCTTGACCGGTTGACCGGCCGGTCAACCAACCGGTTGTCCCGACGCAAATTTGATGAAAATGATTTGATACTGAACCGTTGGAGCGAGAAGTATCAAATTAAGGAAATGGTCACTTTTTGACTCAGATTTGGTGAAACATCAGATGAACCATTTGAGATGCTCTTATATAAAGCACATAGCACTTTGAAAGTTTGTCACGATTTTTCCTATAAAATAATAATAATAATATTATTATTTTCAAATTTAATTACTTCAAACGTAATAACTACTATGATTGATCTAGTATGGAGGGTGTAATGGATGGGAGGGGATTAGGATTGAGGTAAAGTTATTTGGTGTTGTGTTTATTTGTAGAGTTGGGGTAGGGATTAGGATGGAGGAGGGAATTAAGATAGAGGTTGGAAGGGGGATTGAGATGGAGGAGGTGGAGGTGGAGGTGGAGGTGGTATTAGAAAAATAATGAGGGCATTAGAAATTTTTTTATTTTTTACATATTGAGAATTTTTTTAAAATATTAATGTTTAATTTTTTATATTTTTTTATTTGTTTATTATTTTATATAAAAATAATTTAACAATTCATACACTAACAACTATCATCAAAACAAACACAATTTTACTTAATCCCCTCACTATCAATTCCCTCACTAGCAATCCATCACTATTAATCCACTTACTATTAATCCTCTCCATTCTACCTTTCAAAACAAACGGGTCCAACTATTTTACACACACAGTGTGTGTGCCCACACCTCTAGTTTGTAAAAAGTCCAATGAAAAATCCCAAGAAAATTGGAGTTTTTAAACTTTTTTCCAAATTTTGTAATCCATTTTTTAAAAACTTTTAGGGGCTACAACTTTAAAACACCTAAAAAAGTATTGACAAAAAAATTTTAAAAGTTTTTTGTAGGCAAAAATACAGGAAAAAAACTGGCTTAAAATCATTTGCAAATGGTGGCTGATTATGGGTTGTGTTTCATTTATATTGTTTGAAATCACCCACACAATAAAATTGTCCTATTAGAGGGGGTGACTAGGACAATTCTACTCAAATTTTCAATCAACCACAACACCCACAATTTAAATCAACTACATAACACTTCCAATTAACCATTGATCAATCAACTCAAACCATGAAATAAGATGAGAGACTCATACAAATAAGGGTTTACAGAGTGTTAACCCTGACTTATACCTATAGTTGAGCCCATCATAAGCTTCAAGAAGTTGGATCTCCACTCCAAAGCGACCTTGCAACCACAAGTTCTGTTGATCAAGTATCTCCATGAAGCTTCAAACTCCTATTTCCAAATCAATGGTTTCAATCTTCAATTAACCATGGTGTTATAGGGACGGAGAATATGTGTGAAGATTTTTATAGAATTCAAGAAGAAAACAATCAATCTAGAGTGATTGAGAGATAGGAATCATGAGATCATCTCTAGATTGAAAGTCTCATCAATGGAGTCTTGGAGCACATGCAAAATGAAGAACTAAAGAGAAAAAAATGTCTAAAGCTTGTGTTCCTGACTTCCTAGTGAAAAGATGAGATCAGGTTTGTTCAAAGAACAATTAGAGGGCAAAAAGGCCATAAATGACTTCAAAACACACGTTGCTAGGAGCCGCCAGTGCTCAAGCGACTGTCAAGAGCGTAGCAATTGCGCTTTAGTGGACTTTCAGCACTCGAGTTCCTGTAAGCATGCAACAAGGAGTTCTAGCAATTGAGCTTATGTAGAGCAATTGAGCTTATGTAGAGCGCATGTTAGGGAAAATCGATGTGATTCCTCACAAGTAAATCAATCAATGGGAATAAAACTAATGCGGAAAAATTAAATCAAAAGCAAAACAAGAATTTTTACGTGGTTCCCTCAATGTGAGGTACGTCCATGGGATCGAAATCCGATTCCATTATCAACCAATAAGTTCCAAACGATTATAAACGAGACACGAATGGTCTCACAAAACCACCCTTAGGTGAATTCCAAATAATCACAAATAAACAAGAGGAAAGACCTCACCAAATAGATGAACCAAAATCTTCAAACCAGAGTTCAAGAAGACCCAAAATAACGAACCAAATTAGTTTCAGAACAGAGGCAATATGAACAAATCAAGCACCTTGACCAACCTTAACCAATCGGCACTTACCAAAGCTCTATAGCAGCCGCCACTTTTTGTGTGTTGAACAAAAACAATGCCTCCAATATGAACATAATATATTGAATCTAGGGTTTTCTTCTAAAAACCTTAGTTGTTTCCAAATTAGGTTGGGTCTCCTCAAATTAAATATAATATATAAAAATATATTATAATTAATACTAAACCAAATTAAACTCTTTTTCCAAAACTAATTGGGTCCCACACTCCAATAAGGAGGTATACCCAACAATTCTCCCCCTACCGACTTAGGTGGAGACATCAATCATACCCACCAAAGTTCGACACTTTAAATGTTTGTCCCTCGACAAATCTTTGTCAACATATCTGAAATATTATCATTTGTGTGAACCTTTTCGAGTTGTAACAATTTTGAATCTAAGCACATCACGAATCCAATGGTATCTCACATCAATGTGTTTCGATCTCGAATGAAAAGTAGAATTTTTACTCAAGTGAATAGCACTTTGACTATCACATAAAGCACATACTTTTCTTGCTTCAAACCTAACTCTTGCAAAAATTTCTTCAACCATAACTCTTCTTTGCAAGCTTCTGTAACGGCAATAAATTCAACTTCGGTAGTTGAGAGAGCAACACATTTTTGTAATTTAGATTGCCATGCCACAGCCCCCCTGCAAAAGTCATCAAATACCCCGAAGTAGATTTCCTAGAATCAACATCACCAGCCATGTCAGAATCTGTGAACCCATCAAGCATCGGCTTGCCATCCCCAAAACACAAACACACCTTCGAAGTCCCTCGAAGATATCTTAGAATCCATTTACCGCTGCCCAATGTTCTTTACCCGGATTAGAGAAAACGACTCACCACACCAACTGCGTGAGCAATATCCGGCCTTGTACAAACCATGGTGTACATCAAAGAACCAACTGCTGAAGCATAAAGAACTTTCAACATCTCTTCTTTGTCTTTCTCACTTGTAGGACATTGATTCGAACTAAGCTTGAAGTGACCCGCAAGTGGACAACCAACCGGCTTTGTTTTATTCATGTTGAACCTCTCAAGAACTTTCTCAATGTAGCTTTCTTGAGACAACCAAATCAGTCCCTCTTTGCGATCACGAATAATTTTTATACCAAGTATTTGCTTTGCCGGTTCCAAATCTTTCATAGCAAAGGACTTGCTCAACTCCAACTTCAACTTGTTAATCATGGTAGAATCTTGACCCACAATTAACATGTCATCAACATAAAGCAAAAGAATAATAAATTTGCCATCCGGGAAATTTTTCACAAACACACAATGGTCCGAAGTGGTTTTAGAAAAACCATTATTCATCATGAAAGAGTCAAATTTTTTGTACCATTGCCACGGAGCTTGCTTGAGACCATACAAACTTTTCTTCAATTTGCAAATAAATTTCTCTTTCCCTTTTTCCACAAAACCTTCTGGTTGCTCCATGTAAATTTCTTCTTCAAGATCACCGTGAAGAAATGCGGTCTTCACATCAAGTTGTTCAACTTCAAGATTCATACTTGCAGCCATGCCAAGTACAACCCGAATAGAAGACATCTTCACAACCGGCGAGAAAATCTCGTCAAAGTCAATACCTTTCTTTTGCCCAAAGCCTTTCACTACAAGACGTGCCTTATACCTCAGATTCTTGCTATCATTTTTCAATTTGAAAACCCACTTATTTTTCAGAATTTTCCTCCCCTTAGGCAACTTCACTAAATCATAAGTGTGATTTTCAAGTAAGGAATTCATCTCTTCTTCCATAGCCTTTTTCCAATCACCTTTCTTTGCATGCTCAATTGCTTCTTGGTAGCTCTCCGGCTCCCCTTGATTAGAAATCAAGACAAATTCATTGGGAGGATACTTTCTTGAAGGTTGTCGGTCCCTTGTAGATTTTCTTAACTCAAGTTGTGGTGGCGGTTCTTGAGTTGGATGCTCTTCCTCAATTTCTGGCTCAACTTCATTAGGATTAGCATCATCCTCTATATCTTCAATAGGTGGCTGTACATCTCCTCCATTTTCATCATCAACTGGAGATGAAGGAGATGGATCCATGTCAATGAGATCGCTAGTTTTTGGCTCCGGTTGATCACCTTTACCAAAGTCTTCAATTGTTTGGTCTTCAAGAAACACAACATCACGGCTTCGAATGACTTTCTTGTCGACCAGATCCCATAATCTATACCCGAATTCATCACGCCTATAGCCAAGAAAAATACATTGTCTTGACTTACTATCAAGCTTGGACCTCTCATCCTTTGGAATGTGAACAAAAGCTCGGCAACCAAACACTCTCAAGTGCTCATAAGACACATCTTTTCCAGTCTAAACTCTTTTAGGAACATCACCATTCAAAGGATAGCAAGGAGATAAATTGATCACGTCAACCGCTGTACTCATTGCCTCACCCCAAAAGGATCTTGGCAATTTAGCTTGTGAAAGCAAACATCTTGTTCTTTCCACAATGGTGCGGTTCATCCTCTCGGCAACGCCATTTTGTTGAGGAGTTTTCTTAACTGTCTTTTGGTGCCTAATACCTTGGCTGCGACAATACTCATCAAATGGCCCAATGTATTCACCACCATTGTCTGTTCGGATGCACTTCAATTTCTGCCCTGTTTCTCTTTCAACCATGGCCTGAAAATGCTTAAATACTTCTAGAACTTGATCTTTAGTTTTTAGTAGATAAGCCCAAACTTTTCTTGAATAATCATCAATGAAAGTAACAAAATAAAGTGCACCACTATGTGTTCTAACTTTTAAAGGACCACAAACATCCGAATGAATCAACTCGAAAACATTTTCTTTTCTAGAAGCAACATTTTTATGAAAAGAAACTCTATGTTGTTTACCCGCTAAACAATGAACACAAGTTTTAAGATGTGTACCTTTCAAACCAGGTAGAAGCTCTTTCTTGAATAAAACTTGCAGCCCCTTTTCACTCATATGGCCAAGCCGCTTGTGCACAATTCGGTAGAAGTATCATCTTCAAGTGCATTGACAACACCTTTACAAATTTTTCCTTGCATCGAATAAAGTGTATGAGTCTTCTTGCACTTAACCACCACCAAAGAACCTTTTGTGAGCTTCCATATTCCATCACCAAATTTGTTATTGAAGCCTTCATCATCTAGCTTCCCAGTAGAGATCAAATTGAGGCGAATGTCGGGAACATGCCTCACATCTTTAAGCAACAACTTGCAGTCCAAATTTGTTTCCAAACAAACATCACCCATACCAATAATCTTGGACAAACCTTCATTACCCATTCGAACAGAACCATAATCTCCTTCGGTGTAGGTAGTGAAGAAATCAACTCGAGAAGTCACATGAAAAGAAGCACCAGAATCAATCACCCAACTGCTCTCTTGGCCCACAAAATTGATACAATCATCTTCACAAACGACCATGAGATCATCGGTAGTAACTGCCGTTGTGTCTTTTTGCTTCTTATCCACACTTTTGTCACGCCTTTTCTCCTTGTTCTTGAGCTTTCGGAATTCCCGTTTCATGTGCCCTTTCTCATGACAATAGTAGCACTTAACGTCTTTCTTTGAAAAAGAATCATCTTTTGATTTGTCATGGCTTTGATCACGACCATGAGAAGTCTTACTCCTCCCCCTTGTTTTGCTTCGGCCTCTCACAACAAATGCTTCCGAATGAGAGGAACCCGCTGATTTTCTTCTAGTTTATTCATTCAACAAGCTACTAGTGACTTGGCCCATTGTGACAACTCCATCGGGCGCCGAATTACTAACCGTCACAACCAAAGTCTCCCAACTTTCGGGCAAAGAACTAAGTAGCATCAAAGCCTGCAACTCATCATCAAAAATAATTTTCATAGAAGCAAGTTGGTTAACAATACTCTTTATTTCAATCAGATGTTCCGGAATAGGACTGCCCTCTTTATATTTTAAATTAACCAATTTACGAAACAGAAAGGCTTTATTTGTGGCTGATTTTCTATCATAAAGACTCTCTAATTTTTTCCATAAATCATGTGCCGAAGTTTCAGTAGCAACATGATGAAACACACTGTCATCAATCCATTGACGGATAACACCAACGACTTTTCGATTAAGCCTCTTCTATTCATCATCTTTCATATCATCAGGTTTGCTACTATCACCCTCAATAGGTCCATACAAATCTTTACAAAATAATAGGTCCTCCATTTTAGTTTTCCAAGTTACCCAATTGCTTCCATTGAAGCTAGACATACGACCCACATTCCCCTCCATTGATTTACACAAATAAATAAACCCAATAAACCGTAAGCTTTGATACCAGTTGTTAGGGAAAATCGATGTGATTCCCCACAAGTAAATCAATCAATGGGAATAAAAACTAATGCGGAAAAATTAAATCAAAGGCAACACAAGAATTTTTACGTGGTTCCCTCAATGTGAGGTACGTCCACGGGATCGAAATCCGATTCCACTATCAACCAAATAAGTTCCAAACGATTACAACGAGACACTAATGGTCTCACAAAACCACCCTTAGGTGAATTCCAAATAATCACAAATAAACAAGAGGAAAGACCTCACCAAATAGATGAACCAAAATCTTCAGAACCAGAGTTCAAGAAGACCCAAAATAACGAACCAAATGAGTTTCAGAACAGAGGCAACATGAACAAATCAAGCACCTTGACCAACCTTAACCAATCGACACTATTACCAAAGCTCTATAGCAGCCGCCACTTTTTGTGTGTTGAACAAAAACAATGCCTCCAATATGAACATAATATATTGAATCTAGGGTTTTCTTCTCAAAACCTTAGTTGTTTCCAAATTAGGTTGGGTCTCCCCAAATTAAATATAATATATAAAAATATATTATAATTAATACTAAACCAAATTAAACTCTTTTTCCAAAATCAATTGGGTCCCACACTCCAATAAGGAGGTATACCCAACAGCGCATAGCGAGCAGACCTTACAAGATTCCCAACCCTTGAGAGACTGTCGAGTTCAAAGCAAGTGGACTTCGCAAGCTCAAGCAACTGGCAAGCATATTGCAAGTGGGTTTTGGAAATTTTAAGGACCAACAAGTCAAGTACAAAATGAACAACTGTGATTGTGTGAAATATACCTGACATCCTCAACATCTCAACACAAACCCATGGCAAGATTAATTACAGACAAAGTGAGCTCAACTTGACTAAGAAATACAACCCCCCAAATGAACAAATCCAAAATGCAAACACCGAACGTTTTGTGCAAATGGAAATAAGCCAACTAAACCTAACATTCTTAAACCATTCTAAATTATAACTTTCCCATCTTTTGACATATTAATTTCCAACTGAGTTAATATTGAGTTTTTTATATTTGTATTGAACCATACAGAGGTTCTTGCCCTCGGACTTTGGAAATGATGTGGACCGTCTTGATGCAGTCGAGCCAGCAAAATCTGCATATGAAGTGAAGGCTAAAATCCACAGAGCTATTGAGGCTGAGGGAATTCCCTACACCTATGTCTCTGCAAACTCCTTCATTGGCTTTTTTCTTCCAATGTTGGAGCAGCCAGGAATCTTTGCTCTACCTCCACCCAGAGATAAAGTAATCATCCCTGGTGATGGAAATCCCAAAGGTATTAAACAGTCTTTGTTAATCTCAGTTCTCTCTAATCAAGTAATGATACTTCTTATTTATTTTTTTTTTTTCACATTAATACTCTAATGGAACATAGTAACACAATGAAGCGGAGTTGCCCAAGTTTGCCTGTCCAGATTGTTAGGACTATTGGACACCAGAAATCAATTCCACACAATAACACAAGAATATTTACGTGGTTCGGCAATTGCCTACGTCCACGGAGAGCGATATATTATCCGGAGAAAGATTACAAAACTCTCTCACATACACTCTCACACTTTGTTCTCTCTGTGTTTTTGCTTGTTTTCTCTCCTCTCAGCCTCTCCATTTATACACATAGATGGTAGGTGAGGAGAGCCAGCCTTCTTCTCCTTTCGGTGGTCGTCGCAAATCCGTCCACCTTTGCGACTTGCCAACCGACAAGCCGCATTCCTTGACAAGCAATGTTATGCTTTCACATGGAGGATGATCTTCTTATGAGCTGGAATGTTAACAATTCTCCCTCTCCACGCCCATAAGGATAACTGACTTCTCACTTGAAATCCATCCCGGTCAGATTCTTGCAAACTTTCAGTTTGTCTCTGGTGACACCCTTGGTCATCATGTCAGAAAGATTCTTGTCTGTGTGAATCTTCACTAGCTTCATCAGCTGCTTTTCCATCACTTCTCGTATCCAATGATACCGAATATCAATGTGTTTTGTATGTGAATGGTACATGGAATTCTTGCTCAAATCAATTGCACTTTGACTATCACAATGTACTTGTATTTTTCTTGCTGTAGACCCACTTCTTGGAGAAACCGCTTTAACCACAACATTTCCTTTCCGGCATCTACGGCAACAATGTACTCTGCCTCTGTTGTAGATAAAGCAACACACTTTTATAGTTTGGACTGCCATGAAACAGCTCCCCCTGCAAAGGTGAATAAAAATCCTGATGTAGACTTTCTACCATCAAGATCACCTGCCATATCGGCATCTGTAAAACCCTCCAAAATTGGTTCAGCTCTCCCGAAACATAAACACATCCTTGATGTTCCCTTCAAGTACCGAAGAATCCATTTGACCGCCTCCTAATGCTTCTTTCCTGGATTGGCGAGGAATCTGCTCACAACGCCAACTGCGTGAGCTATATCTAGCCGGGTACACACCATTGCATACATCAAACTTCCTACTGCGGAAGAATAAGGGATTGTCTCCATTTCTTTCCTTGTAGAGCTGGTCGTGGGACACGACCGCTTTGACACATTGAAATGGTTGGCCAGTGGTGTGCTGACTGGCTTAGCATCTTTCATGTTGAACCTTTCAATTACCCGTTCAACATATTTCTCCTGTGACAGCCATATCTTCTTGGCTTTCCTATCACGAACAATCTTCATGCCCAAAATTTGCTGTACTGGGCCTAAATTCTTCATGTCAAAATACTGCGACAAGTCCTTTTTCAACTTGTTGATCATAATAGTATCCTGTTCGATGATCAGCATATCATCGACATACAACAGTAGGATAACGAAGTTTCCATCTGAAAACCTGCGGAAATATACACATTGGTCTGCTACCGTTCTTGTGTACTCGTGATCCACCATAAATGAATCAAACTTCTTATACCATTGTCTCGGTGCCTGTTTCAGGCCGTAGAGACTCTTCTTCAGTTTGCAGACTAGATTCTGTTTTCCTTTAACTTCAAATCCTTCTGGTTGCTCTATGTAGATCTCTTCCTCCAACTCACCATGGAGAAAGGCAGTCTTGACATCCATTTGTTCTACTTCCAGATTTAAGCGAGCTGCTAATCCCAGAGCTACTCGAATAGAAGTCATCTTCATAACTGGGGAGAAGATCTCATCAAAATCAATTCCTTTCTTCTGCCCAAAGCCTTTGACCACCAAACGAGCTTTATGCTGCAATAGTTTATCATTTCCATCTTTCTTTAACTTATACACCCATTTGTTTTTCAAGGCTCTCCTGTCTCTTGGAAGTGGAACAAGCTCATAATTGTGGTTCTTCTGCAAAAAACTCATCTCTTCCTTTACGGCTTGCATCCAACAGTCTTTCTTTGTATGACTCTTGGTTTCCGAAAAACTCTTGGGCTTCCCCTCATCAGTAATCAGAATATACTGAGAAGCGGGATATTTGGTTGATGGCACGGCAGCTCTTCCAGTTCTCCGCAACTGAGGCCCAGTTGCCTCTGTTTGAGGGGGTTGCTCCCCCTACTCAACACCCTCTTCATCCGGGTCTTCATCTCTTTCCTCCTGATCCTCAATTTCTGGCATAGGATCCTGCAACTCTGGCACTTCTTGTTGCACATCATCACATCTAGCATTTTGTGATGACTCGGGAGATGGAAATAAGTCTGGAGTGATGACATCTCTGGATTTTGCAGATTTCTCAAAATCTGCTACTGTCTGGTCTTCTTGGAACATGACATCTCGGCTCCTGAACATCTTCTTGTTCACTGGGTCCCACACCTTGTACCCAAATACTGCATCTGAATAGCCCACAACTATGCATGGAGTGGACTTGTCATCAAGCTTCTGTCTGTTTTCCTTAGAGATGTGTGTAAAGGCCTTACACTCGAAGACTCTCAAGTGAGAATATGATACCTTTCTTCTGGACCAGACTTCCTCAGGTATCGCAAAATTCAACAGGACTGAAGGCGACTTGTTGATGAGGTAACAGGCTGTATTGGCGGCTTCAGCCCAGAATGACTTTGGCAACTTTGCCATTTTGAGCATACATCTGACTCTTTCTGTGACACCCTCAAAAATAAACCCATAATACATAATATTAACATGCGGAATTATAAGGAAATAAAGTATCTTATTCCATTCATCAGAGTACCATGAAATGAAAACATCATAATAAATGCCCTATGGGCTTACATCTTGCCAAGCCAACACTTGGACACAATTCCATGAGTTCTAACTCAAAAACAAATAAGCCCTAGGCTTGAAAGTTTACAAGTTGTTCAAATAAAACAAATAAAATAAAGCAAGTCTTCGAGTCCAAGTCCTCACAAGCTAAGTCCTTGGAGGTAGTGAACCACCTGAACCTGAAAATGAAGTTCCCATATAGGGTGAGCTACAGCCCAGTAGAAAAATACTAAACCAAGCATAAGAATTAACTAAAGCATTAGCATTCGATACATGGTTAACACAAGATAATCAATTTCTAATTTCATGACACGACTGTCTACATTGTCTATGACATATTGTCTATGACATCTTTCACTTTCCAATATTTATTCAACTTTCCAATTATATCATTATGGCTCAGAACCTGGCCAACTATAATAGTGATCCAGATGTCACAAAAATAAATGAGACTAAAGCTCAAACCACAACACTTCCATACTTCCAACTGATACACATTATAATGATGTATCATATCAACAACAAATAGCAATATTGCCATTATCAATAAGCACACATATGAGTGATGCTAATGGAGTCCATCCCCTATCTCCTCCCAAACAATAAAACACTTCAATATAAATAAGCACACATAAAAGTGATGCTTATGGAGTCCATCCCCTATCTCCTCCCAACAATTCCGGTTTAGAGGTCCATCCCCTATCTTCCCCTAAACCGTGGAGTTCATCCCCTATCTTCTCCAAACAACATGCATATGCAATGAAACACACAATTGCCATATACAACACATAATCAATACAAGTAATGTTCTGTATTAATTCAACAGTCAACATAACTGACTTAATTCCAGTTATACCTAAGCCACATGCAAGGTCTACAACAATCACGACTATCCTCCACCGATAGCCCAAAACAGTTATTTCTAAACAAGAAATAAATACAACAATGAATGTAAAATCAACATTCTCATAGGTAAGTATTTAAACTACCCAACTATATCATTAATCTCATAATTTCCCCAACTTCATGAATTAAACCCAATTCAACATTTTTCCCTTAAATTAATTATACAAATTAATCTAAGCCAAAACCCTAAGGTTTCTCCCAAAATCACCAAACTACCCCCCCCCCCCCACATACCAAAATACCAACACTTAGGATTAAAACGTATAAATGGAGTAGGAAATCCCTACCTCGAAGCAAGAACCCAAAAAGAAGAAGACGGAGATGATAGCCCAAACTCCAAAGTGCTCCAAATCAACAACCGTTCAGATTAAATGAAAGCCCTCACTCTCCTCTATCTTATTTGTAAAGCAACTAGGGTAAAAACACACCCTAACTAGATCAAACCTCGGAGAAAAGGTGAGTTGGGAGAGAGAAAACTTGGAATTTAGGGTTTAGAATCTGAAAGAAGATGAAAAACTGCTTAAAAACGCTAAAACACGGTTTTATACTCAGCCTCCCCGCTCGAGCGGACAAACTCCCGCTTGAGCGGACACTCACAGACTCCCGCTTAAGCGGACAATTCCACGCTCGAGCGGCGGATGCACACTCCCAGCATCTCGACAAACCAGGTCCCCGCTCGAGCGCCCAAATCCCCGCTCGAGCGTCACTCACACACTCCCGCTCGAGCGGCCCAACTCCCGCTCGAGCGTCCAACCCTGCACACGAAATACTGGATGGGTGTTTTTCCCGCTCGAGCGCCAAAACCCCCGCTCGAGCGGACAAGCCAAAATCTGGGCAACTAGTTTTGGTTCCTAAGCTCAACCAACCTGTTCCAAACCCGCCCAACACATCCTATAACTCCAAATAAGAAAATATAGGACGACAACAACCATTACACAAAGATAGAATCTACGGAACCTAAGTCCGGATACAATAATCAAAAGGGAAAAGACCGGGGTCGTTATAACCTCCCCCCTTTAAAAGAATTTCGTCCCCGAAATTAAGCATGAGTTTGTAAAAACAAGTTTTTCTCAATTCCCAATGATATTATAAAACAATAAACAACAACTTGACCCAATACCGGTCATTTCATCTCTTATCAAGAGGCATCTCACAATATGTATAAATCAACATATATTCAACTTGTATCAATATTATGCATTATTCCTTTCAATGTTAACAATTTCCATATCATTATTCAAGTTCATGATATAAACAACACATTCAATATATAAATGTTATACTCCACTTCCATAAAAAGGCAAGTGCAAATGTTAACATTAAACCCAAAACATCCTCAATGTTTTTCCAAGTTAAGACATATATATAAAGCTCTTAAGTTGAACAATATTATATAATCTAAATACAATATTACAACTCAATAAACATATTCGGATATTTCTCACGGACTTCCAACTCACGTTCCCAAGTGGCTTCCTCCACTCCGTGATGTTTCCACAAAACTTTCACCAAATGGATGGTTTTGCCTCGCAAAACTTGATCCCGCCTATCCAAGACTCGAACCGGTCTCTCCTCATATGAGACATCCTCATCAACAACTAAATCAGTCCAATCCAACACATGTGACGGATCTGGCTCATACTTCCGAAGCATACTCACATGAAACACATCATGAACTCCGGATAACTGCGGTGGCAAAGCTAAACGATAAGCAGCCTCGCCAATCCTCTCAAGGATCTCAAAAGGCCCAATAAACCGATGGGACAACTTCCCGCTCTTCCCAAACCTCATTAAACCCCGCCTAGGTGATATCTTCAAAAAGACATGATCACCCACTCGAATACCAAAGGTCTCCTCCTACGGTCAGCATAAGATTTCTGACGACTCTGTGCTGTAACAAGCCTCTTACGGATAAGCTCAACTTTCTCCGTTGTTTCCCTCACCAACTCCGGACCCAACAGAGGTGCATCACCCACCTCGGCCCAACAAACGGGAGATCTACACGGTCGGCCATACAAGGCCTCAAACGGTGCCATACCAATACTAGACTGGAAACTGTTGTTGTAGGCAAACTCCACCAAAGGCAAGTGCCTCTCCCACGACCCACTGAAATCAAGAACACAACCCCGAAGCATATCCTCAAGGACCTGAATAGTACGCTCGGACTGCCCGTCAGTCTGAGGATGATAAGCCGTGCTAAAGGTCAACTTAGTGCCTAAAGCACTCTGCAAACTCTGCCACAACCTGGCAGTAAAACGAGGATCTCTATCTGAGACGATCGTCACTGGGACCCCGTGCAACCTCACTATGTCCCGGATATATAAGTCGGCAAGATGATCTACCGAATCTCTAACACGCATAGGAATGAAGTGTGCCGACTTCGTCAACGGTCTACAACCACCCAAATAGCATCACTACCCCGCTGAGTCTTCGGAAGACCCACAACGAAGTCCATAGTGACATGCTCCCACTTCCACTCGGCAATAGGCAAGGGTTGCAACAAACCCGCTGGCCTCTGATGCTCAGCCTTCACTTGCTGACAAGTAAGGCACCTAGATACGAAAGCTGCCACATCTCTCTTCATACCCCGCCACCAAAACTGGCGGCCCAAATCCCGATACATCTTAGTACCTCCCGGATGCACCACAAGGCGTGAATGATGAAACTCTCGGAGTACCTCCTCTCGGCAAGACTCCGGCACAAACAGACGGTCTCGGTATCTCACACTCAGGTCGGGATACACCGCCAAACCCTTCTCAACCTTCCAATGGAAATCTTCTCTCGGAGAGATTCTACCTCAAGATCACCCCTCTGAGCCTCTAACACTCGAGTCACAAGTGTAGGCTGGCAACAACAGAAAACAAGGCCGCAGCCTCTATGGATTCGCCCAGATGCAAATCAAACTCCCCAACTGCACCCAACATCTCCCACTCCCGGATGGCTATACTAGCTAAGTCACCAACAGATTTCCTACTAAGGGCATCGGCCACAACATTGGCCTTCCCCGGATGATAGTGCAACTCGAAGTCATAATCCTCAATGAACTCCATCCACCTCCTCTGCCTCAAATTCAAATCTTTCTGTGTAAACAGATATTTCAGACTCTTATGATCCGAGAATACCTTGAACCTCTCACCATAAAGATAATGCCTCCAAATCTTCAAGGCAAAAATCACAGCTGCTAATTCTAAATCATGCGTAGGGTAATTCTTCTCATGAATTTTCAACTGACGTGAGCCATAGGCGACCACTTTCCCCTCTTGCATCAACACACAACACCCAACCCTCTCTCCGGAATAATCAAGACTGGAGCGGTGGTCAGTCTAACCTTCAACTCTTGA
>JAPPVO010007640.1:0-51616 GCA_030407325.1 Camellia japonica | reverse complement strand
TGATTGTCACTTTGTTCGCCAACATCTGCAGTTTGCCTCTATCTCGCTTCCTTTCATCCCTTCAGCTTTGCAACTTGCGGACTTCTTCACCAAAACTCACACTACCGCTCGGTTTCAGTTTCTTCTTAGCAAACTCTCAGTGTTTTCTGCTAAAACACCTTGAGTTTGAGCGGGGGTGTGAGTATATATTGTGTATTTTCTATTATTTTCCAAATTAGGCATGATTGTGGTTGTACAAATTAGAGTCCTATTAGAGGTATGATTGTGTTAGAGTCCTATTAGAGGCATAATTATATTCTCCCTTTTGGTTTAGAATTTAGGGCTATATAATCTAAGATCTGATTGTAATTATTCACACATTGAATATACGAGATACAGAAAGCTGTTCAGAAATCTTACAATAGCATCCCATAGTGCAGTGTTGCCTTCCATGTCTGCCATATGTATTAGCACCGTAATAAAATAATAATTCAAGATCAAGATCACCCAAAAAAGAAAAGAAAAAAAAATTAAAAAAAGAAGGGGAAGACAAATGCTACCGAGTGCCACCGAGACATTATTTAATATTCGAATTAGCATGAAAAGAGTTTCAGAAATAGGTAATAACTGAAAAATGTTTTGGAATCAGTAAGTGTTTCATGTTCATTTCCCTCGTTTTTTTTTTTCTGTTTGTTTGTTAGTGCCCCAAGGCCAGGGCTTTAAATATCAACGGACAGATTTTGGACTTCTCATACCAACATCCACTAATATATCTCAGCCGACAGATTTTGTACTTCAAATACCAATGTTGACCAATTTATTGGCTGAATATTGTTCAATATATGACCATATTACTGATATATGAATTCCGATACTGTTATTTAAAATTATGCCCAGGGCACTCGTTAACCATATCCCAAAAGAAAAAGGGGAAATCTGAATCAAATGCATTGTAATTTTGTGGAGGAAATCAAGATGTGACAAGGTAATTTTATATACCTAGGAGGTGTTTGTTGCATGCATGCTTGAGAAGTTCCAATACACACTCTTCATGCCCTTTGGATGTTGCAATGTGCTGATGTATAAAAAACAAAATAAAAAACAGCATTATGACCCAAAAAAAACAACAATATTAAGGAAAAAGGAGAGAAAATAATGGTATTTTGGCTTTTGTCAGGCTACTTATATCAGATATATAGTTTTCTGTTTTTAATCAACTTAGGTATATAGTTTTCTAGTGTTATTTAACTATGTCTTGATTCAATTAGGGTTCAAAACAATGGATCCCATCATGCCATATTAAGTGAATTGAGTTTTTACCTATTCCCATTTCTAAGATTCAATTGTAGTGGTCATGTGCAAGCATGCTGAATGAAGTCTATAGGGCCATTTAGTTCACCCATAAGATAATTTATCCAGGGATGACATATCCCGCACAAGGAGGCATTTTAGTCTTTTTTATGACAAAAATCTTATCCCAGGATAAGTTGTCTCACATTCCGGATTAAGTTATCTCAAGTCACAAAATGTGAATCAAATGTAAAACAATTTTATCCCTAGATAAAATTATTAGTCGCATTTCCTCCCATATCTGTGAATTACACAAGCTCTAAATTAAGGTTTAATATGTGAGCTGCATACGAAAGAATGGGTGACATACCAGTGGAGTCCTTCCTTGGGAGTCACCAATGTCAGGATCCAACCTAGCCTTGAGAAGCTCGTCAAGAAAGGCAGCATTGCCAGTACTGGCGACAGTAAGCAAGGTGATGGACATGTTTGGGTCTCCATCTTCTTCCCCATCTTCTAGCCATATATCTCCTATTCTCAGATCCTTTAGCTTCTTGTGATGCTGCCAATAGGAACAGGGATGATTACAATCAGCACTATAATTAACTTCAAAATCAATTAGTTTGAAAAGTGATAAGAAAATGAAGTGTGTAGACCAGATTTACTGTAGGTGACCGACAACATACCAAATTTGAATGTGTAAACAGAAAATTTATTCAAAATTATGTAGCTCACTATGGAACTTTCACTTTAAAACAAAAAAGTCATATGAAGATGAATTTATATCCAAAAATATATTGCCACAACATTTTTGTAAAGTTTTTTGTATGATTTTTATGTATAAACAGAGTTTTCCAATTTGAATATACTCCATAGAGTTCATTTTTAACTTTGGATCCTGCTTCTCTCCAGTTGGGAGAGAACAGTGAACCGTCCAATTTGAGTTACGTGGGCTCCTTACAGGACTTACTTTGATGTCTCGATTCTTTCATTTTTTAGCCTCTCGTGTGTTGATCATTCATGAAATAAAAAATTAAAGTGATCTGATAATCGAATCAAATTTGTCTTCAAATATGATGATGGACGCTTTAAGTTTTTGATCTATTTCGTCTATAAAAATATCTAGAAAATTGTAACAATTTCATCCATAGCATAGATTTAAACATCTAAAATGAATATAATCCATATATTTCAAATTCTGAATATTTTTCTGAGTATTTAGCATTGATCTTTTCCTGGCTTCCTAGCTTTTTCTATCCAAATTTTCCATAATATTTCTACCAAAAACGAAAGGCAAAAAACAAAAAGAAAAGAAAAAAAGTGCATTTCCCATAATAATATAAACATAATCAAATTTTTAATTGAAATTCAGAATAAACCAAACAAAACTTCCAAATTTAGTATAAGTAGGAACCAACCTGGAGGAAGTTCTTAAACATGGTGATATTATCTTCTTGTTTGGTCTTCATAGCTTCTAAGAGGGCACTGGTTTTTAGCTTCAGGAGTTGCGAAAGGGTCTTGGTTCGGTACATGAAGCCTTGAGGTCTGCAACAGAGAGCTCCAACTTCTCCGAACACGTCCCCAGATTGTAGAGTCCCAACAACTTTCTCTTTTTCGGTGTCGCAGTCGATCATTTCCACCTCTCCTGATACAATGATGTATACATCATCTGGTGACTCATTCTGCAGTATAACGTCCTCTCTGGGTGGAATGTACTCTGCCTTCATATCTGCAACCTGATATCATCATCATCAAATTCATTATAAAAGTTGGTGATTAACGATTATGTAAAACAATATTTTCTGTGCAACCAAGAGTTTAGTCGGCATACACAAAACTAAGTTAAAAATACTAAGAATGTACACGTTAGTACTATTTTTAGCGGGTCTCATCATACGGACATATACATTTTTCATACTTTTCTATAATTTGATTCTGTATATGTTCATTTACAAAGCATTTCATGCATGTATCAACCACCAAAGGTTCAGTTTCTGGAGAGAAAACTGGACTATGCTATTGGGTCCTTGTGGTCCACCACAACTCTATTTTTATGATATGCTTGTTTATTTTTAGGCCCTTATGTGTAGTGTAGGTTATTCATAAAAAAATTAATTGATTTTATAATTCTAGCAATACGATTTAATCACACTTGTCTTGAAAAAATACATGTCAATTTTTCAGGACAAATGATATAAAATTCTATGACTAAAATTATCAGATTACTCTTTTTTTTTTTATACATAAAAACTTAAAAAATGAACTGAGCAGATATCAAAACAGGGCATATGGTAGGCCCACAAGGGCCCATCAGCACGGTCCAGTCTTCTCCTAACTGGAGCAAAGCTGGACCCACTGTGAAATTATGTTTCAAGTTTGATGAACTCATGAGATGTACATAATGGTTTGATTCATACCAGAAGCAAGAGAATTTCCCTAGAGACATCCTTGAAGAGATAGACCTCCTTGACTGTTGGGAAAAACAAATGTTGGCGGATGCTTTTGCAAATAGTTTTGGGAAGCTGCTCAATGAGTTGCTGCTGGTTCAAGCTCTCAGCCTTGAACCTCAAACACATGTATCCCAATATCTGCTCCTTCAGCCGAGGCGGCAGTCTATTCCGGCACACAAAGTTTGATGCTGCCTCAATACTATTTCTCTGCCACCATTTAAAAAACAAAAAAAAAAAACATTAAAATTGTTTCACTACCATGGTAACTACATCTTATTCCAAGGCACTAATGAAAAAAGAAAAAATAAAAAATAAGAGAAGGTATTAATTACACTATTGGTTCCTATGCTTTGTGTTATTTTGGTTCCAACATTGTAATTGTCTCAATTTCATCTTCCTCCTCCTTTTTTTTTGGGCCATCGGTAAGACATTATTTACATATATTAGGAAAATTACATCAAACTGGGCAATCATAGTTCACCAACACTAATATATCAGCCCAACAAACAGTATCAACCACCAACACAAGAAAGAGCAAACAACCTACAATAGGAGGAAACAAACTCAATACAACAAAGCCTTCATAATGGAGAAGAAATAATCAATCTTTGCATTTAGCAAGGATTGACCTCTGACCTCCTTAAA
This sequence comes from Camellia japonica, assembly GCA_030407325.1. Taxonomy (NCBI): domain Eukaryota; kingdom Viridiplantae; phylum Streptophyta; class Magnoliopsida; order Ericales; family Theaceae; genus Camellia; species Camellia japonica. The sequence goes on along the minus strand of JAPPVO010007640.1, from coordinate 47,255 downwards.
TTTGTTAAAGTGGTCCCCATGACTATTAAGTATTCATCTTCAAAATTATACATATTTTTAAAATAAAAATTACACCTCAATAAAAAAGGAGAAATCAAAAACTGTCAATCTCCAAATGTATGCGCTGTATTTCATCTTGGTCATCAATATTTCAATTGTGTCAGTTATACCCCTCTTTTGTTATAAAATTTGGACAGGAACAGCATTGTGGGCCATTAAATATTAATTGAATAAGTTGGGGATCATATTGATGCAGTTAAAATATATATTCCAATTGATGCAGTTAAAATATCAAAGATCAAATCGACACCCATCCTTTGGGTACTGACAGCATATTTATTCTAAAAAAACAAATCATTTACAAATTGACACAATTAAAATGTTGGAGACCAAAACGACAAAAATCAAATAGTGATTACCCTTTTTTTTTTTTGAGGTATAATTTTTTATTCAAAAATACCTTTGATTTTGATGATGAATACTAACAATGTTTAAGTTAATCATGTGTGAATCACTTTAACTAACACACATTTAATACTTTGAGGATAAAATAGACATAATTGAAATGTTGAGAACCATAATGACACACAACACATGCCTCATGACCTAAATTATAATTACCCAACAAAAAAATGAAAGAAAAAGTCCAAGAACATAGAATCGGATCACAGAACCTGACACAACCCTCTTACATGAGGAAGCAAGGTCCCATCTTTTTGTGAGTCCTACACTCATATAAGAGGATTGTGTTCAGTTTTATAATCCATTTCTGTGCAAGTAAAAGACCTGAAAATGAAAGGGTAAGCTTAGCTTACGAATTCCATGGTTCCACGAGTGCCTTCAACAACCAAGTTAGTCATGTTGCCAATGAGGTAAGCAGTGAGGCCAAGGTTGAAAAGCATGTAGAAAATGATGAAAATCATTTCCATGGCATTGACTGCATGCATGTCGCCGTAGCCGACGGTGGACACGGTGGTCATGGACTAGTAGAGGGCCGAGATGTATTGAATCCAGAGGCTTGTCTCCCTGAAATTTGAAATCACAGATCCAATCCATGTCTTCCCCTGGTGTGGGTATCTGTCTGCTAGCAAATAGTATAGGCACCCAGCACAATGCACTAGAAACAGTGTCACCTACAATACCCAAATCACAAACACAAAACTTCTCATTATGTTCTTTGCACCCTAACCAAAAAAAGTAATACATTCTAACAAACTATGTACTCGTATAATTGGATTACTAATTATTAAACAAAGTCGATTGGGATGGCCTTGAATCTAAAAAAAAAATTTAAATAATGAGTAAATTGATTGTTTTAGAAAGTGAAAGAGGAGCAAATCATATGGGATGGACATTAAGGTTGTATTTGGATTTTAGATTGGAGAAATAATTTGTGAAAGAAAAACAGAAGAAAAGAGAGAAGTGAAAAAAAAATCAACTTATATTTTTGCACCCATAATTTCTTTTACTTTCCTTTTATTTCCACAAATTCCTCCCCAAATAAAAAATCCAAACATAACCTTAGGTTTATTGGAATGAAATGATCATTTTTTCTTCCTTATAACCTTAGGTTTATTGGAATGAAATGATCATTCTTTCTTCCTTATAAAATAACCATTCCCTTACAATCCATTTGCAATGCATTTTCCATAATTTTTGTAATGAAACTAAGCGCGAGAATGAACATCCTGATGGAAGGATCATTTCATTTCACTTCATTCCAATTAACTAAATGTAACATAAGATTATCTTTAATAGTGTGCCAAATTTTATGCCAGTTAAAATTTGGCATTTTAAGCACGAAAAAGCTACTCCATGGGTGTGCCGCAATTATGGCACCATGCATAGCAAAATGCCAAACTATGACAGCTTTGACTGGTTGATTTTTTGTATAAAATTTATAAAGTTGTCATTTTCTCAATTTCAAATTTACAATTTAAACACACAGTATATTGTGAAAACTGAATCATATGGTGGTTATGTCAAAGAATGGCATTGAAACCATTGAAGTAGGATTCCGAAAAGGAGGGGGGAAAAAGTCCTTTCGAATTGAAACTATAGGATGTTGACATTTTTCTTTGACAACGGAATTTTCTTGACAACCATTGGAGATCCTTTGAGTGGACCATGCAAATAACAAATTGACCTTGCAAAGTTTTGATTAAAGAAATGAGCTTCAAAATTCACTTACAGATAAGAGCCTAGCACATCTGACCCAGAAATAGCTAAATCTGACGTCCTTTTCAAGCCTGCAAGGTAAGTGCCAGTGTTGGAATGAGTAAATTTTACATGGTGAGCAAATATGCAGTACCTCAAAAAATGAAATGTGTGCATCTGATTTACAGTGTGTTTCACACACATCAAATTTAAATTTATATCATACAATTTGGCTATATTTGTTTGGAAGGATATGACTTTAGGACAATTTGGCCATCATTTTTCGTTCGGCTAAGAAAATTGGGGTCTGGACTAATGGACCAGGATCCTCTGCTCTGATGGGTGGCGCACTGGCGCTGTGGTCTTGGTGTGGTTAAAACACATGAAACACCAGTAATAACATAAACCAACGATTCAGATCTACTTTTAAATTATAGAATGCAAAAACCCATCAAAATCCCATATTTTTAGAATGAAAATTAGAATAATTTTTTTTTAAAACAAAAGCAGTAATTAGAAGTGTAAGAAGCCAAGGGCCTATTTGATTGGGCAGATTATAGCATACGATTGGGATGAAAAATCCAAGGGACTGTTTGGTTGCAATTTTTGTTATTTGAATTACATTCCGATAGACATTCTATTCTATCTAATAAAATTGGCGAATTTTTAAAACTACAACTATTAATGTAAAACAAACATATAATTGAGATTACATATTTCCATATCCATAGCAAAACAAACACGAACACCAATCCTACACTAATCCCATAGATTGTTAATCGCTTCACTATTAATCCTATGAATCAAACAGGGCCTTAGAGTATAAAATCAGTAGCAGATGCAATTGAAATAACATGCAAATGAAACTTTCCTAAACAAAAACAGAGAATATCCAAAACCAATAGAAAGTCTTGAATCAAAATGCTGAATTATAAGCTGTGAAGCAACCAATTAAAGTCTAACACACAGATCAAATTCTATGTGAGATCTAAAATACAAATTGAGAAGAGAAAACATAGAAACTCAAAACTCCACCCATTTGAAAATAGAAGATTCCAGTATCAAATCATCTATTGTAATCATTTATACTTATTAAACCCAAAATTTTTTTTAAAAAAATCAAGAAGTTAAAGAATGAACACACAGAAAACCCTAACCCTATCCCAAAAAAACAAAAAACGACGAGGTTTCAATGTTTAACCCTTTCTCCCTTTTTTTTTTTCGTTAGACTTCTGTTCGAAAACGTTTTTTGGGTCTTATTTATGGTACATTACCCTCTCTTCTCGTTAAATTTAGAAAAAATACAGATGGTCTATAATTTTAGTATAATAACATTGATCTGTTTTCATATAATTAAAATGATTGAAATTAATATAAATAAATAGCATAAAAATATAAGAATAAATAAAATATATATATATATACATTTGAGTGTAAAAAGATAATAAAATCATTTTTTCATTATATTACTAATAAATTATTGATGAGAAAGATGCATAAATTAAAATTTTAAAAAAATTTAATATAATTATGTCAAAATTATAAAATTTATTATATTTTATTCAAATGTAAAAAAAGTCAGTTTAACTCTAAAATTTGAAAGGAGATTTAAACTGCTGGTTTATGTTATTTTTTATGTGTCATGTTGTGGTTTAACATGACAATTTCACAACGGGAAAATTGGCCTAAGGTCCCTCTCTATTTTTGATAGGAAGAGAGGTCCAAAATAATATGTTTTGATGGCTAAGGTCCCTGAAATTTATTTTAGGTTATAAAGTACCTAATTACCCTTCCTTTATAACATAAATTTGTTTGAGTATTATATTGTTGACTTAACTGATAGATTTTGGAAACCGAATTTGCAGTGGAGATTTCGTCGGAGTTTTCGTCGGAGATTTCAGTGGAGATTTCATGGTGGAGATTTCATCGGAGATTTCAGTGGAGTTGACGAGAAAGATTGATACGATCGTGTAGATTTCGTTGGAGATTTCGTCGGAGATTTCAGTGGTGTTACAATGTGTTGATCGCGTAGATTTTCAGTGGAGTTGAATCAGGTTTGTTTTCGATTGAGATACCACATGCATTTTGATTTTTGTTTTGAATTTTTGTTTAGAGAGAGGCCAATTTGATAGAGTTGATTTTTATTTTTAGAATTAATTTTTGATTCTTTGTTTTTTAATCAATTTCAAAGAGTGTTGACAGTGTGTTGATCGCGTAGGTTTTTGAGTGGAGTTGAATCAGGTTTGTTTTCGATTTAGATTGCACATGGATTTTGATTTTTGTTTTGAATTTTTGTTTAGAGAGAGGCCAACTTGATAGAGTTGATTTTTATTTTTGGAATTAATTTTTCATTCTTTGTTTTCTGATCAATTTCAAATAGTGTTGACAGTGTAGGTGATTTTGATGTTTAGAGTTCATTTTTCGTGCTCTGTTTTTTATCAACATGCTGATCAATGATAAGTTTTGTTCTATGTTTTTTCAAACAAAGAAATTTCATTTTCTGCACTTTTGTTTGTGTAGTCCAGAGAAAATTATAAGTGCATATGGACATATTATTAGAAGTTTCTAATGCAGATAGAATGTGAGAAAGTGAATGTAAGTTCATAAATTTCTCTGGACTTGTATTTGTAGTTCAGAGAAAATTGTAAATTTGTTACTCACTTTCAGTTTGTAATATTGCAGAATGACGCATAGAAAATTGTTAGGTTGTAGTGAGGTGAAAATCACGGAGAAGCCTATAATTCATAACAGATACTCTGTGTGATTTTTTCTATGATTGTGTTTAATAGTGTAGACACCGCATTTTTGACCGACCTTAAGATTCAGACGTCACTGATTGAGCGCTCGGTGATGTTTCATTTTGTGCTCGTTCAGAAGTCTCAGAGTCGCGGCCGTGCGCCCTGCCTCCGGACTTCCGAACTCTCTTCTGTGCCTTGCCTCGGTTTGCGAACCGGACTCGGTTTTCTCTGTTTTCTTTCCTGAGGGGGGGGAGAGGTCCCGTAGACCGTCTCTCAGTGGCCGTGGGCTACATTTCGTGGCTGTAGGCCATTTTGCCCATTTCGGAGCCCGGTCCCCGGTTTTCGGAGCCGTCAGGCCGTGTGCCTCGGTTCGGGACCACCCAACCATCTCCGATTCCTCCGGTTTTTGGCATACATCTCATTTACTCCCTTTCGAGGGACACTGGGGTCTCAGATACCCACTTCGTGGCCAATCACCACTTTCGGTGCTTAACGGCCTATTTTCGGGACCCCGAACTGCGTGTTTTGGTCCCCGAGCATTCGTTTTGCATCGGCTTTTATTCATTTTTGGCAGGTACCTCTGTTTTATCATAAGGAAGGTCACTGGAGGGTGGGAGGCTAGTAATTGTCCAAGCAACCTGTTATGCTCTTCCGGCGCCCCCCGGCGCCCGTTTTTCTCACTTCCGGGCTAATGTTGAACACCCTAGGGCCATTTTCTTCGAGCCAAAACCACATATTTGTGATGTACACACATGGGAGGACCCTAAAAACACATGTCCGGCCAGTAATTCTCTTTGACCCTTTTGAACCCCTCTTTGAATTGGCCTATTTTCTCTCATGTTTCAGAGTTGTCAAATTTGAACCACAGGGTCTTGTTCAGCACACCTGGGAGGACACCAATCCTTGGTGGCCGGCCACTAATTCACCATGACCTTTTTGACCCTTGGCCGGCCGGCCGGCCATAGGGGGTGGCCGGCCGGCCACCTGCAGAAAAAGCACATGGCCGGCCATGCTCCTTGGGATGTGTTCCTTACAGCTATGCACATTTTTCCCCCAGAAAAGATCTGTATCCGGGGGATATTTTGGAGGGAAATGCTTGGGTGCATTTCCCTCCACCTTTACACCCCACCTTTTGTCCATATAAGGCAGCCAAGAACCTGTCCCAAGGGTTAGAAATTTTTTCCCTTAAGCATACATATACACCTCTCTCTCCATCTCTCTCAAAATCTTCAAGTTTGCTTCCATTTCTTCATCATCATCAAGCACCACCATCACCACTCCATTTCCAGCAGCAAGGAGAGGTTCTTAGAGGCTTAGAAGCAACATTTCTCAAGTCAAGAAGCAAAGAAAGAAAGGTCTTCAAGGGTAAGTCTCAAACTCCCTCTTTTACACCACTTTCTTGCCTCTTTTCTTAAGCCTACTTACTCACTGTTTTGAGCTCCGACCTTAACTGAAACTAGGTCTATTTTGAGCTGTTCTTAATGTTTGTTCAAGGGCTCAACCCTGTTTGAGCCCTCCATCTTGCACTTGTTTCAATATCCTCTTATATGCCATTATTTTGCATTGAATATTTGGCCTATGTGTGATCTGAATTGGAGCATCTCATGAACTGATATTGTACTTATTTTGAGGCCCTCTTCAACATTGAAGAAGGGCTCAACCTTGTTTTCATGCTCCATATGCCACTTGCTTTGAATCCATGTTTTACCCTTGTTTTTGCATGCTTTTTCTAGCCTATGAGTGATCTGTTTTCGAGCATGATGTAAACTGTGAGTGGGCCTATTTGGAGCCCCTCTTCAACATTGAAGAAGGGATCAACCCTTTTTGGCCTCTCTATCATGCACTTGCTTCATAATTCCTCCAATTTACCGTAAAATTGCATGATTTGTTTGACCTACATGTAGTCTGTTTTGGAGCATGTAATGAACTGTGAGTAAGCTTATTTTGTGTCCCTCTACAACATTTTAGAAGGAATAAACCTTTTTGGGGGTCTCCATGTTATACTTGTCTTTATACTCCTCTTTGCCCCCCATTTTGCATGCTTTTTTAAGCTTATCTAGCTTCTGTTTTCGGCCATCATCAGAACTGGAAAGAGTCATATTTTGATCTTCTTGACATATTTCATTAAGGGTCTTTTATGGTTTGATGAATGTTTGGGGTACTTCATGTTATAGCCTTGTGTATCCTCAATCTTGTATATCATTTTTATCATGTTTTCATACTGAGTTGGGGGATGTCATCTACTGTAAATGTGCATATTTTTAGTCCCTCATCAGTATTTTAGAAGGGTACTTTTCCATTTGGGCATCGCATGTATCACTTGCTTCAATGCCCCTCTCTTGACCCGTATTTTTGCATTCTATTGTTGCCCTACCTATGCTTGCTGTTTAGCCCCTTTTATGACTGAAAAATGCTTGTCTTGGGGCTGCCTTGTTACTGTATTTTCATTCCATGTCCATATTATGCATGCATTGTATGGCTATAGGCCATTTCGGGCGCCTAATATCGCATTTCGGGACCATTCCGTGCATTTGGTGTCATTTCCCCACCTTTCGGGACTGTTTTGCATCACTTGTGAGTGCTGAAATTCCATTTGCATGATTGCATATTATTTCCATGTCATTTCATGCCTTACGGCCATCGCCTCGGTTTGCGTGCCCGTGTGCACACATTTCGAGGCACCTCATTTTCATCTATCGGCCTCTTATGTGAGTGTGGCTGAGGCTCACTCATGTTAGTATAAGTCCAATTTGCATTTGGAGTGCCATTCCATGCTTTAGTACCATTGCCTCAGTTTGCGTGCCCGTGTGTATGCATTTCGAGGCATCTCATTTTTTTATCCGACGGCCTCTTATGTGAGTGTGGCTGAGGCTCACTCACGTTAGTGTAAGTCCATTTTGCATTTTGCATATCATTTTAGCATTATTGCATTCCGTATGCCATTTTCTCGGCGCGGGCACGCATTTCGAGACATCTCATTTTAGTCTCATTGTATACCATATTCCATGCCATTTCATGCCTTAGGGCCATCGCCTCGGCTTGCGTGCCCGTGTGCATGCATTTCGAGGCGCTTCATTTTCATCCGTCGGCCTCTTATGTGAGTGTGGCTGAGGCTTTCTCATGTTAGTGTAAGTCCATTTTGCATTCTGCATGCCATCTCATGTCTTAGGGCCATCGCCTCGGTTCGCGTGCCCGTGTGCACGCATTTCGAGGCATCTCATTTTCATAGCATTGTGCATGCTAGGATTGTATTTTAGTTGCATTCATGCATATCATGCATATTGCATCGTGTTCGGGATAGGAGTTAGCCCGGGCACGGGAAACGAGGCGCGTTTCGTACTCCGAGTGGCGGAACGGGTCTCAATTCCCAAGTCACCGACACTCCGGATTACCCATGATGGAGTTAGGTTTTGTTGTAGCATTCATCCTATATTGAGTTGTGCAATCCGACTCCTCGGCCATCATGCATCGTTATGCGTGATTGGTGGCACGAGGATCGAGGCATGCATATATTTGTGAAATACATTGCTGTGCCCCTTTCCTGCTCTCTGTTGCAGCATATCAAGAATCAGCAACTCTTCAAGCAGTCTGGCACGCATTTCGAGAAATATTGCAAACAGAGGCTAATCGGGGCATCCCAGTGGATTTCTGCGCAAGGCAGCCCAGCATACATCATTCATCAGAATCGAGGCATCCCCTGGCTTGCATGCCAGTCTACCGCTTTCTTAGTTTAATTTGTTAATTAATTAGGAATTTGTATATTATTCGGACTGTAATATTTGGACTGTATTATTCTTTCATTTGGGACTGTATTATTATTTATTCGGACCCTCTGCGCGAGGGCATAATTGTAATAAGTGTGCGTGAGTGTGATGTATGTCTTCCAACCCCACGTCTTTCTTCCCTTTTATTTACCTGCTTACGATGGTTAGATATAGGGCATATTTCGATTAGCATACAGTATGACAGCATGTTTGCATCATTCATCTGTTTTGCACGCACCGGGCTCGGCGCATCATATAAACTGCATTTGTATTTCAATTCCAAGTTGAATACATGATAGCTGTTGCATTTCATATGCCATGTTTAGAATAGCCGAGCCTGCTATAGTTGCATTATTGCATGCGTTGCATTAGGCATTCCTGTATATTTAGGATCATGCATGATTTCTAATCAATTTTTGTTTTTGGCTTGGAGTACTCGGTGAGTTTTATGCTTTAGCATCCTTGCATGCGTGTGAGTGATTGCCATGAATAGCATGCTTACCATGAGGCTATATGCTTATGTGATATAACTGCCTTGAATGCCTGTGGGTGGAGGCTGAGTTACTTGGATTGGACAATTCATCAAATGTTTGTTTTAAGCCCACTAGATAGTGGCAAAACCATTGTTTTTCTAAGCCCACCCGAGGGTGGCAAATCCACGTCTTAGCCTACCTGCGGGTAGCACCATCAAACCATTTTCAAACAAACAAACATGAAATGTTTTGTTCCAATTCAGGCGACTCAGTCTATACTTGTTTGCTGCGAGCATCACATAGTAACCTAGGCTAATAACCGGAATAAGAGCATACAAGGTTTTCAAAAACAGATATCATGGTTAGTAGAGGCCGGTCTTCGACCGGGCGAGCGGGGGTGCTCACGAAGTGACCTTCCCCAATCGTACCCAAGTTCCCGAGCCGAGGCAACTTTGGTGATGACGGACACGTGGCCTTTGGCACCGAGTCAGGGTTTCCTAAATTTCCCATTTTAAAAATTTAGGTGGCGACTCTGTATCTGGCAAAGCAGTCCATGTTTGGCACTTCTTTCAAAATCTGTTTTCCAAAACGATTTGCCGGATTTGGACTCTTTGGTTCAAGATTAAGAACCGTGACACGAAATCGAGTCCGAGCTGTAGCGAGGTCCCCCACGGGCCTGTTACAAATAGTTAGCAGTAAATTTCTCTGTGATTCATTGAGTTTCTGTGATTTTGTTTTTTATCATCTTGAAGGTGAATATCAGTTTGTAGATGCCTATGGACTTTTATTTTAAGTTCAGAGAAAATTATAATTTTTAGAAATTTCTCTGGACTTTTATGTTGTTCTTGTGAAGTGTTTCTATGTTAAACAAATTATTTTTCTTGTTTTTTGTTTCAATTTCAATGGACAGTGCAGTGTTGTTGCTGTGCAAATATGGGAATGATACTATTGTCATTAATGTTTCATGCAAATTGAATTTTGAGGAATTGGTTGGCATTTTGTGTAAAACATGGGAGAATTTGAAACCTGAGACTATGTGTATTTCATATTCTATTTTGGGCCATCCGAATTGTATGGTTCGAAATAATATTGATTTTCTGAATATGTTGAGAGTTGTTTGTGCACGCGGTGTTGATATAGTTGATGTTTCAGTTACTAGATGTAGTACTTCTGATGAAGAGGATGAAGTGGGGTCTAATTGGGTAGATGTTGTGGATGGTGAGTGTAATAGGCCGGTGGATATTGAAAGGAATTCACTCTCTAAGTTTTATTCTCACCAAGAAAAGGTGTTATTGTCGGCTCGTTGGCGGAATAATATTACGAGTGTTGGACAAAAGTTTGAGGGTGGTGTGGTTGAGTTCCGTACTTTTTTATGCAAGTATGCTATTGAGGTTGGTTTTCAGTTTACGTATGTTAAAAATGACAAGCTGAGGGTTACAACAGAATGTGCATATAAGGAATCAAGGAGATGTATGTGGCGTGTACATGCTTTTGTTGAAAAAACAAATGGGTTCTCTACATAAGGACTTTGAACAATGAACATACGTGTGGTGTGGCGGTTCGTACGAGTAAACATTCGAGGATGACTTCCAGCTTAGTTTCTGGGCTGATACTTGAAGAGGTAAGTGCAAAACCTTTAACTTGTCCAGTGGATGTTGTGAAAGAAATGAAAGACAAGTATGGGGTCTCAATCAGTTATAACTGTGGTTGGTTGGGTGTTGAAAAAGCAAAATGTAGTACATATGGGGATTCTTGTTTGTCATTTGATCAATTACGGTGGTATTTTGATGAGGCATTGAAGAACAATCCAGGTAGTCGTTTTGAGTTAGATTTTGAAGATAACAAGCGTTTCAAAAGAGTGTTTGTGGCTTTTCATGCATGCATTGCTGGTTTCAAATATTGTCGGTCATTGTTTTTTCTTGATGGAACATTTTTGAAAGGACGATACAAAGGAGTTATGCTTGCTGCAACGGGGAAAGATGGGAATGAAGGTAATTGTAAATATATAGAATTTTATCTAACTATGTGAATTTTCTATACATGTAGGAATTGAGTGAATGTGATTTTTCTCTGACACTTTGAATTTTCTGTGGTTTTGGCCCCTGTGTGGATTTTCACTGGATTTGTTTTGGTCACTAAGTCAATTTTCTCTGTGTTTTGGTCACTAAGGCCTCGTTTGGGAAGGCTCTGTTTTAGCCAAAAAGTCAAAAAGTTACTAGTAGCCAAAAAGCCAACAACCCATACCAAAAAGTCAATAATTACGGCTTCTCTCTACTTTTTGCACAGCTTTTCGTAATTAGTTAAAAAGTCATCCCAAACATACAAGTTTTTTTTAGCTACCTTTTTAGCCAAATAGCCAAAAAGTTACTAAATTAGCCTGTTCCCAAACGAGGCCTAAGTCAATTTTCTCTGGATGTTGCCAATGTGTGAATTTTCTCTGGAGTTGGGCACCAAGTGAATTTTCTCTGGATGTTTGCAGTGTCAAATTTCTCTGGTTGTTTATTGTTTTAATTTTCTCTGCATGTGTATATCTGATATACTTGTTCCTATTTGTTTTGTAGGTTTTTTCCCTATAGCTTTTGCTATTGTTGATGCTGAGAATAAAGACAATTGGTGTTGGTTTCTTGAACATTTATGTGGAGTATTGGGATCAAAAAGGGTGATAAGTTTCATATCAGATCGACATTGTGGTATTGTGGAGGGAATTGCTAGGTTTTTCCCTAACTGTTTTCATGGATTTTGTCTTGAACATCTAAAGAGAAATTTGAGGGATAAGTTGTCATGTGGAAACAAAAATTTGGTTAGGGAGATGATTGTGTCCAAGTTTTCAGAATGTGCATATGCGCCAACAAAGGCATCATTTCATTTCAAGTTAATGAATTAAAAAGTGAGGGAGGAGACATTGTGATTGCTTTCTTGAGAAGTTTACCATATGAAATTGGAGTGATGCATATTTTGCGGGGAAACGTTATGGTGAGATGTATTCAAATGTTGCTGAGTCATTCAATTCATGGATACGAGAAGCTCGGCACTTGCCAATAACAAATTTGGTGGACATGATACGGTTGCAAATTATGAATATGAGGTCTGATAGGAGGCTGCTCTCTAGTAAATGGAATAAAGTTCAGTGTCCTCGTATGGATAGTGTATTGGAGAAGTATTTTTTGATGGGAGGACATGGAATGTGAGTTTGTCATCTGATAATGTCTTTGAAGTGCATTGTTTTCCTTCGGTTATGGTTGATCTTGGGTTGAGAACTTGTTCGTGTCGAAAATGGGAAATAAATGGGTATCCATGTCAACATGCTGTTGCTTGCAATTTTTAGGAGTGGAAGGAATTTGAATTCATTTGTTGAACCATTTTTTCATGCTGATATGTATCGTCAAGCGTACTCGTTTTCGATTGGCCAAGTTCCAACTGTTGAAAAACCTCTGTGTAGCATTGAAGATGCTATGATTTTACCTCCTTTGAGCAAGAGACCAGCTGGGAGGCCAAAGAAGAACAGAATTGCTTCTACTGGAGAGTTTAAAAGGGTGATTAAGTGTAGTCGGTGTGAGAGTATTGGTCACCATAATAAGAGGACATGCAAGGAACCTTTATTAAATAGTTGAGGATAGTATATTTTATTGATTGAATAATACATTTGATGATAAGTTTGTGTGTTTTGTTTTGTGAAATGTATTTTTTAGACAGTGTATATAATAATATCAATCAAATTCTTTCAGAGAAATTTTTGCAATATCAGTTAAAGTGTGCATTGTGTTTGTTGATATATACTATAGGCAGTGGGTTTGTAATACCTGTCAAATTCATCTAGAGAAATTTTCTATGGCAGAGAAAATTCTGTGTAATGTGTTTTGAAGCTTCAAATTCATCAAAATTATTGCAGTGAGTACAACCAAGAAACAAAATTAAGCTCTTTTGAAATTTCTCTGAGTTTAGAATTTCTCTGGACCAGGGAATAATTTATCTAGAATGACTTCAACTCAGAAATTTTTCTCAAAGCTAGAGAAATTTTCCTCACCAACCCAGAGAAATTCACAACTCAGAGATTCCATTTTGTGTCACCATTCGAATCCATCAATTTCATCCGGAAAAATTTTCCACTATCAGAGAAAATTATCTGGGCATTGTGTTTTGAAATTTCAAATTCATCCAGTGAAATTTTCCAGTAGCAGATAAAATTACCGTGCGCTTTGTGTTTTGTTGAGTTTGATGATTGTTTTGTACCAACAGAAAGCATTACAGATTACATGATCATATAGGCATCCCCTTGGGACGATACAAGTTAAATTTCTTTGTGAATTTCTGGTAATATCATACCAGAGAAATTTCTGCAGACAATTTTCTCTGTGTGGATTGTGTTGACAATCACAATAAAATATATATATATTTAACCATCGATAGGTATGAAATTTACATTAGTCGAAAAAAAAAAAAAATGAAATTTACATTAGTCAAGAAAGGATGTATATGGATAAGTCAAGCATCATTATTCCTTCAATGTGTCAACAAAAAACTGAGTGGTTAATACTGTATGGATATATACATATATGTGAGACAATTTTCTCTGTCTGGCTATGTATATTGTCTTCCTTTCACTAGTTTCACTATTACATTTTTGGTTCTTCTGGAGGTATTTCAATTGCTTCAGTCCATGATCGGCCAACTTCGGTTACAAATCTCTCTATGAGTTCTGCCCTCATCAACCTGATCTCTTGTGTGGACAATTTGGAGCTGATAGGTTCATGCTTGCTATATTGTTTCATTATATAGCAGACAAAGAGGCCACAATCCAGACTGCATACAAATTATAGGTATGGTTAGTTTTAAGAAACATGCAAATCAGAGTATCTTATTTATAGATGTATGAAACTTACAAATCACTTTCTTGTTGTGGAGCATTGTTGACATACTCAAAGTTGTAACTTGTGTTTTGTGAGTTTATCAATTTGAAAGAGGTTGTGATTGAGCGTCTCTTTCAAGGCAAGCTTTCAAAAAATTCTCCACATATTCTTGCTGCAAAAAATAATTTTTAAATAACAGAGAAATTTACAGACAAATTAATGGGATTGTATGAAAATTATCATCACATAAAGATTATGATGGATCAGAGAAATTTGCACTCGTTACCAATTGTTTTGCACCTTTGACATATTTGTCTTCTGCATCATCCCTCCTTGGCCTCAGTGAGTTGTAGAACCTCCATAAACGGTCTTGTTTGTCGAGGACAAGCAAGGTCCAGTGATTTCCAACTGTGGACTTCTCATTACCTCCAGTATTTATTGGGAAATGGAGGAACCTGTAGTTCCTCCATGCTGTTTCAATATGCTTGTCAAATAAGGACACTCGAAAAGATTGATTTTCTGTCATCTTGATGAAATTCTGTGTTCAGAGAAAATCCAAAAATGGTTTTGTTCAGAGAAAATCCAAGAAGTATCTTAAGAAGAGAAAGTAGTAAGTAAATTCCAGAGAAAATCAAATAAACTAGTAGTAACATACTAAGCTCATGGATGTGAAAAAAATGAGGTTGGTTGTTGTCTTTCTCTCATTTGGTCAGCCAAAAGTATCTCTCCATAGCCATCAATGACCTGAAAAATATGATTTGTAATTGTAATATTGGTTTTATAAAGGCTGATGGAACATTGTAGAGAAATTTTGATGAAAGGGAAAGACTTACATTGTTGGCAATTTCTTTTTGCTTTATTAGGTTTCCAATGTCTTCGAAGGTAATGAGGTTCAACTCACTTGTCCAAATTAAAGCCCTACAAGATGAGAAAGAAGGGATTTAATTGTTGTTAATGCAATATAAGTTTGCAATTTGTTGTTTGTTATCTTTTATTTTGTTTGTTGTACTTACTCAAGTCCAGACACATTTGATATGTGCTGCAACATATCTTTTACGTGATCTTTTATCAATCTTGAAATTGGAAGAGTTTGTGGAAAGACCCAAGATTTTCTGATGTTTATAGGTTGAGGCAAGATGTACGCATCAGCATCAAGCACTTCTTTGTCATTCGTGCTTTGCTCAGCTTGCTTTGCAGCTTGTTTTGAAGCTCTAGTCACTTTCGCAACTTTGGGATATTGAAATTCTGGATCGTGCTGCTTTTCCTTCCTTTCTTTTGCCTTTAAATTTTTTATCATTGACGTCGGATCTTTTTTGACTGTAGACAGTGAAAATATTAGTAAAAGTGAAATTTCTCTTTGAAGTAACAGATGATATTTTCAATATGTAAATTTATGTGATTCAATATTTTCCAGTTACCATAGACTTTCGTCTTTTGTTTCGGTTGTTCTTTGTGTGCCATTTCTTCTTGTTGGGTTGTTGGTTGTTGTTCAACTTGGATTCCAACTAGACACAGTGAAAATCAAACAAGCCCCAAAAATGGAATAAGAACATAGACAGAGAAAATGAAATGAGCAGTAGAAATCAATAGAAATAAGCGGCAGAAACTAAGAAATATAACTTCAAGAGAAAATTACCAATGACAGAAAATTATAATAAATAGAAATTTCTCTGAGTTATGCTGACACAAGGACATAACTTTTTGTGGTTCAAGATTTTCACTGACCTTGTGGTTGAAGTTGTGTTGGTGTTCTGTATGGTTGTGTTACTAGTTGGACTGACAGTTCTTGAACTTGTTCATGCAATTTAGCATTTTCTGTTTCAAGTTCCGAATTTGAATTCCTCAACTGTTGAATTGTTTTCATATTGTCTTCTTTTTCAACCTCCAACATCCTTAGTTTCATTTGGATTGTGCTTTCTTTTTCTTGAAGTTCTGAGTTAAGTGATGTCAGGGTTCTTATTAAAATATCCTTTTCAGCAAGTAATTCCATCCAATTTCTGTCTTCTTCTTGTTTAGCTTGAGAAAGTGCCTTCAGTCTTTGACGTAGATCAGCAATTTGGGCATCTTTTGATTCCTCAAATTCTTGAGGCTGATGCATTGTTGAGCCAGAAATGCTATCACGTTGTTGGTCGACCGGCTCATTACGTTCTTCTTTATCACTTTCCTTGTTTTCTTCTTGCTGTTCATCTTCTTCTTCACTATCTTCTTCTTTCTGTTCATTCTGTTCTTTGTCTTCTGCCTCTATGTCTTCACTTTCTTCTCTGGCTTCTTCTTCTCCACTGTTTGCTTGGGCTTCTTGTCCATTGTTGGCTTTGTATTCTTCTATGTTGCCTTCTGCTTCTTCATTGAATTTGACAATTGCTTGACCTTCAGATGAATCTTGTAATGCCTCATTGAATTTGACAATTGCTTTTTTTGATTCTTTCTTTGTCTTTTTACCAAGACAGAACTCCTCTGATGGGTTTTTGACTAGCTGCTTGTTATCTATCTGTAATAGGAGGCAAACTTCAGAGAAAATTGTATGGGCCAGAGAAAATTACAGACAAGGACTTAATTTTCTGAGGCAGAGAAAATTATGAAACGAGCAACATAATTTAGATATCAGAGAAAATCAATCAAGGCATGCAAGTTAATGTTTGACTATAATTGTGTCAGAGAAATTTGGATTACAGAGAAAATTCGTTAGAAGGGCAGAAATAAACAGTGTTTATCAAAGATGCAAGACAAATAAGTTATGGGCCAGAGAAAATTACACATAAGGAGAAACAATTTTATGGGCTAGAGAAAATTATGAAACAACCAACATAATTCATATATTAGAGAAAAGCAATCAGGGCATATAAGTTAATGTGTTACAATTGTGGTCAGAGAAATTTGGATTGCAGAGAAAATTGATGACAATGCAGAAATAAACCAGTTGGTACCAAAGAAGAAAACATAAATTGATAGTTCAGAGAAAATTGATCTTAATCAATCAATGCACAAGGAGAGAAACAAAGCAGTGGTCAGATAAATTTTGGAATTTTACTGAGATTTTAGGAGCAATGGGAATCTAACCTGTCGAGGTGCAAGAGAGTGGACTGGTGTCTTCTGCAGCTGTTTTGTCAAGGTTTGCAGGTTCCACTTCGCACATCTTGGAAGTCAGTTGTGTTACTGTGTTCCGAGTCAATGATAGTTGCATGTTCACATAGCCAATACTGTGATGAAAATTAAAGTAAATAAAATTTTCTAAATGCACAAATTTGTAAGTATGATAACTGCAAATTTGAATGGATATTATACTTACCAGCAATGCAATGACACACCCCGTAACTTTTTCTGGAGTTTTGTGCAATGCCATGATAGAATCAATCAATGTTGATGTGATTGCTTCTGGCCAATCATATTGTTTCATTGATTCAAGAGGTTCCACATACTGTATAAAAACCCAGCCTATTGAATTCCCACTTGTTACAAAAAATAGGGTGAGACACAAGTACAATGTAGCAATGATTGCTACATCTTTAAAGTCTGTTGGTTGCTTGCCTTTCATTGCTTTGACCAAGGCGTTTTTAAGAACAGGACCAGTGAGCCTTGTGTCCTTTTGGAATCTTCTCCTTAGGAATGCAGATTTTGGCTTTTTAGAGTATCTTAATGACATGGCTCCTTTACCTCATTCTAAACCAAAAATCAAGGTCATCTCATTTGTTGTGAAGGTCAGGTTCTTCTTACCAATTGTGAATGATTTTGTTTTTTCATTGTAACATTTGATTATGGCAACTACATCATCATCGGATTTCCTAGTTTTCTTTGGGTCCATCCTTCTACTGGTTAGAGCTTGGATCAAATACCAGAAAGGGGTCTTTTGAAGCTCTAGAAGTTGTTTTGAATTGAATTTAAGTGTTTGAAAAAAGGAGACAACAGATGAGAGGTTGGATCGGAATTGAATGGTGTAGTGAGCTCTCTTTCTGTGGAGTTTAACAGGTTTTTTCCCCCTTGAGCTTGAGTCCTTTGAAGTTGGGGTACTCATCTGTATGCTAGTTGCTTCATCACCTTGTGTGATTTGGAGAGGAGTTTGTGGTGTTTTGCTGCTGGTTTTTGATCTTAGATCATAAGAAGACTGAGAGAGTTGTTCTGTCTTAGTTGGTGTTTCCAGTGTTTTGCTGCTGGTTTTTGATCTTAGCCCATAAGGAGACTGAGAGAGTTTCTGTTTTTTGCTTGGTGTTTCCGGTGTTTCGCTGCTTTTACGTTTTGCCATTTCTAAACAATGATTAAAACATAAAGATGTCAACATTAAATCCCAGAGAAAATTGAACATGCCAGAGAAAATTGGACATGTCAGAGAAAATTACAGATAAGGGAGAAAATTACAGATAAGGGAGAAAATTGCAGGTAAGAGAAAATTGGAAATGTGAGAGCAAAATTACAGATAAGGGAAAATTATAGAAAATTGGACATGCCAGAGAAAATTGGACATTAAAAATGAAATGTCAGAGAAAATCAACAAAGCATCATAAACATGGGAGATAAATTTTCAATTATTATTAAAATTACATATAGAAGTTAACATACCAGAGAAAATGAATGGCAGAGAAAAATAAACATGGCAAGCCAAAGAAAATTTCCATTCCACAATTAGCAATATAAAATAAAAAAAGTAATGTAAACATGCCACTAAAAATTACACCAAATTTAAACCAAGAATTGAACAAAATAAAATACCAGAGAAAAATACACATTCTTGAGGAAATTTTCATTCCAGAGAAAATTTCAATTCATAATATTAAAATACCAGAGAAATTTACATACACAACCAGAGAAAATTAACCATGATAGAGACACACAAGGGAGGAAAGTGGTAAAATTATAAATGCCAGAGAAACTTAGACAGAGGCAAGAGAGTAATAGACATTCCAGAGAAAGATAGACATTCCAATTAAAAATACATATTACAGAGAAATTTACAGAGCAGGGAAATTTATAGACAAAATTACAGAAACATGTTCAAGAATAAGATAAAAACATAGAAAATTTCTTTTTTCAAAATAAAGATGCCAGAGAAAATTGAAAGAAGAAACAGTACATCAAGCAAAAATCAGAGAAATTCAAATGCCAGAGAAATTTACAGATAAAATCACACAAACATGTTCAAGAATAAGTTCAAAACACACAGAAATAACTGTTTCCAAATTCATGTAGCTTTTTATTACAAAATTGAAACCCTAATTTATGGAAGGTTAATATAAAATGCTATTAACTTTGTTTCCAGAGAAAATCTAGTTGTATTGCAGAAAAACTTGCCAGAGTTAGGATGAAACTTGAATGACGAGCTGATATGGCCTGAGATGAAGATGCGATGTGACGAAGATGAACTGAGATGACGATGAGCAGTGAAAACGAAGCTCTAACGAAGGTCAGGGAAATTTGTGAGGAAGGAATGGGAATGATTTTTGCAGAACAGAACGAAGCTCTAATGTCGATGGTGAAGATGATGTTGAAACCCTAATTCTGCTGTTCTGCTGTTCGTGAAGATGCTGGATGGTTGGAATGGAACTGAGACGTCGGAATAGTTTCGTTTCTGTGTTGATTTCGGTAAGGGTGTTTTGGTCCACAAAAATAATTAAAAACGCGCGCCAAGTTGTCCAGGGACCTGATGCATCACTATTTTTTTGGGTGTCCTTTATGCTCTAAATTAGTATTATTAGGGAGCTGAAAAAAAATTCCCCTTTCACAACACTATCAAATCACAGCAAAGGATCTTGGGCCCTAGATTAATAATCCACTCAAACAGGAGAATATTGAATTTCAAAAAGGGCAGTAAGATGCAAAATAATAAATTAAGGTGAGATTGAAACTAATTGGCAATTTTATCAATCTTTTTTTTTTTATTGAAAAAAAAGAAGAAGATGCTTTTAACCCAATCCAAAGGAAGGTCGATCGGAGTATAGTGCAAGTTCTCCGAAGAAGGTCAACTAGACAAAGTGAACATTCCGCGCCTTCAAGAGTCGAACATGACACACCCTTATAGAAAGGACTGTCTTTTCCACAAGACCACCAACCCCGGTGGTAGATTTTTATCAATTAATTCTCATAATCTTGGTCAATCTAATCATAGAAATTAGAACAAGATATACAAACAAATGGAATTCATAATTCCAAGACATATATGGTCTTAGAAATTATAATTTTATCTAATTCAATCTACTTAAACCGGCATGATTTTATAAAATAAGTCTAAAATTAGATTTATCCACCCAGATTTTTTGGGGTGAGTGATTGTGTGGTGAAAATTAAATTTGTATAATGTGGGGTTCATATATAGAATGAATCTTAACCAAATTTGAATAATTTTTGAATTGATAAAGGTGGATTGGTAGTATTGCTAAATTCTATATTTTTGAAATAATTTTAATATATATTGGGATGCATAGTTTTTCTTAAATACAATTGCAATGGCAATAGATCAATTGGGGTATGGTAGTGGAAGTATATTAACCTGGTGAAGAATTGCTTAACACGTCAGAGACGCCAAAACCTAAGCTATCCAAGGAGAGAATAGGAGAGGCTAGAGTGGTGTTTTCTAGTGAACAAGAATGTGGTATTGTTCTAACACCTTGTCCCACATCAGAGTTTGCATGGGTGATTTTGGGCATATAAAGCACCATTACCTTACTACTAATTAATTTAGATTTAAACTTTTGGGTATTATTGGTTGACCCACAGGTTACTTGGGCCAGCAAGTAGTGGGGCATTATGCATTACAAATGATATCAGAGCCAACTCTCTAGAGTACCGAGTGTGGGCCCCTGGTGTCTCTCGGTACATGTAGGCGGGCTTGTGCGGTACTCCCTTGGTGTCTCTTGGTACATGTAGGCGGGCTTGTGAGTTGGCAGGCTACTGCACGGGGACGTGCAGCCCTAAGGGGGTGGATTGTAAGGTCCCGATGTCCCACATTGGGAATGGAGGGAGAGTTCTTAGGCTATTAGAGTAAAAACATGGACTTAGCCCAAGGCACACGTAAGCCTAAACATGAACCCAAAACCATAAAGAATAAATGTGATGATAGCCCAGAAATAAATAAATCAAAACTCAATCCAGTGACATGCCACAAGTACAAAACAAGCCATAACCAACTTCCTAAAAATATATATATACTAAATGGGACACAAACCGCCCATAAAATAAAATAATTCTAAATAAAACTCAACCACAATATATACACAAAACCCGACATAACAACCTAAAACAAATTAAATGAATGCCTTAGAGGTCCATGCAACCAAGTCCCCACTATGCCACAAGTCCACTCTAAGTCCTTCCAACACCTAGAAATGATAAACAACTAAGTCAACTGATAGCTCAGTCCCCACTATGCCACAAGTCCACTCTAAGTCCTTTCAACACCTAGAAATGATAAACAACTAAGTCAGCTGATAGCTCAGTGAGTAGCAACATGGATAGTATATACAGTTTTGAAAACAGGGATCAATTTCAAAATAAGATATATATCACAGAAACTAGATTGACATACAGTTTGGTAAAGAGAATCTGTTTCAAAAAGAAGGTTCCACAGTTCAACAGTTAAAATACTCATGTCTCTCAAGAACATAATAAATGACATTTTCCATTTAAAACAGATTACAACATGAACACCAATAATTTTTTGGGTACCAAGAAAAAACAAGTAACATGCCAAACAGTTCTCAAGGCTATAAGCCCTGTTGGATCCAATACCAAACTAAGAGTCATCCTTAAGGTGGCAACCCGGGCCTTTTCTCTAAGACGATCCGATTGAAGGTCACCTAACTTAACCTAGATTTTTTCCTTACAATCGTTGAGCACTAGAGTCATCACGGCCCAACTCGGATCTATTCCCTAGTGCCCAGAGTCACCACATACAGTGGAATAATTTCCCTGGACTAAAATACACAGATGGTCCCAATAATCAATACACATCAGTTTCGCAAAACATGGTAGTTCATCATTATAAACATGAGACCAAAACAAATAGTTTACAGTATGCTAAGTTCACTCATGTTTCAGAAATAATTTGATTCCATTGATAATATAATAATTTATCAAAACAGTTTAGTCCTGAAACAACAATTTAATTTTCCAACAGTTCAGGGTAGGGGTACATTTATAAAAATATGTAGCATGAAACTACTCACCTGAAAATGAAATAATATAATCCTCAAATAGAGTATGAAAGTTCAACTAGTGCCCTGAACCAAGTATGAAAACTACACGTCACTACTAATTTAAAAATACTAAAGAATAAGAACTAAGTAACCCCAAACTAAAGCGTACTAACACGGCTCAACCCAACTCACCGTTACTCTTAAATATTACCTAACTTCATGTTTTTCAAGGTCTAAAATCACCCAAGACATGGGTTCAAATCGAAACTTAATTAAAAGTAACTTGAGGATAAAACATAATTTTAAACTAGTTTTCTCAATCTATTCACTAACTTTAAAAATTAAAAACTCACTCCACGTTATTCGAAAAATTCTAAAACCCTATAGATATCAACTAATATATCCTAAGTTTCAAACCCAAATGGTTTCGCTTGATTTTCTTATCAAAATAATTATCTACAATTAATTATATCTAAACAGGTTGTTTTCTGCAGCACTTTAAAGAAATTAATGGTTCTCTTAGTATACATAAGCAATCAATGCAAGGCCAAAAACTTATGAAACTAGACTCGTAACCGGTTCTAATGACGCTGATTTGATAATTTTCGGATTTATACCCAAAGAGAACAACACTCCCGAACTTACTGTTTAAAACCAGTTTTCTGGACAGATTTGAACGCATCAGTTTATATGGATTTTGACTCTCAAAAATTATGAGAAAATTCAGATATGCAACTCAATATGTAATTAATCTACTAAAAAATTTCAGTTCAAAATTCATTCGTTTGATATGGTTTCTTGATTTTTAAAGTTTGTGATTCTGTACAGAATTTTTGGACTAAGAATTACAACATTCATTATACATGAATTTAACTCCTCAAATTTCTTAACAGTATATATATACACAAATTACATACACCTACAACCTCCCCATCAATGAACTAAATAATAATAGAGTAAGGATAAAGAACAAAATCAAAATAAAGAAGAAAGTTAGAACCCTACCACACACCCAAAAGTTCTTTGATTGCAACTTCTTCTTCTTTTTTTTCCTTCTCTCAAACTCTCCCGTGGCTGTTGTGTTGTTGTCCTATGTGGTGAACAAATAATAGAGTAGGGTTTGTGTTTATTTTATTTTATACTAGTGGTGGACACACATATGTCAAATAAATAGATAAATATACAAAACATATATATACGTTATATGGAACTCAAATGGTATGAGTCTTATTTATTAACCTTGTGGTCTAGAGTTCAAGTCACACCCTCCTCTCTCTCTCTATATATATTTTTTATAATAAATCTTGCCTCTAAATTAAAGACTTTCACCATAAATTTATTTTAGGTTTAAAATTAATTAAAAGATCATTCAATAATAATTAATTTGTACTTTACGATTCACCATCAAAATATTTGAGATTGTGAAATTATTATTATTTAATTATTTACTCAATTTTTATATTTGGGTTCTCACAAGAACAAATTTGTGAGGGTGTGGCCCAAAGCTAAACCTGGACCCTTGCATTTCCCTAGGTGGATGGAGTAGTTCTGGGATGGGGGATCCACTTGTGAGTTCTGTAGTTTTGGGATGGGTGATGGTGATGGTGATGGTAATGGTGTGCTTAGGATGGAGTAGTTCTAGGATGGGTGACTCACTGGGAAGAACAAATCCGTGTGGACGTGGCCCAAAGCTATGGGTGACCCACTGGTGAGTTCTATAGTTCTGGGATGGGTGATGGTGTGCTTAGGATGAAGTAGTTCTGGGATGGGTGCCTCACTGAGAAGAACAAATCCATGTGGGCGTAGCCTAAAGCTCTGGGTGGTGAAATCCCTAACAGAACTCACTAGTTAAGCGTGTGGCCCAAAGCTCTGGGTGGTGAAATCCCTAACAAAACTCACCAGTTAAGCATGCTTAGGATGAAGTAGTTTTCGGATGGGTGACCCACTAGGAAGAACAAATCCGTGCTGGCGTGGCCCAAAGCGGACAATATCGATGACATGTGAAGGGTTGGGGCATTACAAATGGTATCAAAGCCGACCTATGCACACAACCATGTGGGCCACTTATTCCACGAGCTTGTCATGGTATTCTGATTGATTATAGACCTCCGCGTCTTATTCCACGAGCTTGTCGTGGTATTCTGATTGATTATAGACCCTCACAAGGACGCGAGGATTTATAAGTAGGGAAGTTTGTAACACCTATTCCACGAGCTTGTCGTGGTATTCTGATTGATTATAGACCTCGCAAGGACGCGAAGATTTATAAGTGGGGGAGTTTGTAACACTTATTCTACGAGCTTGTCGTGGTATTCTAATTGATTATAGACCCTTGCAAGGACGCAAGGATTTATAAGTGGGGGAGTTTGTAACACCATGTCTCACATCGAAAGTTTGCATGGGTGATCTTGGACATATAAAGCACCACTACCTTGCTACTAAGTAACTTGGACTTAAGCTTTTGGATATTGTTGGTCGACCCACAGGTTACTTGGGTATTGTTAGTCGACCCACAGGTTATTTGGGCTAGCAAGTAGTGGAGCGTTACATGAAGAACACAATGATTTCATAGCTACAGTACACAGATAATCAAGCACCAAGAAGAGAAATAGAGGTGGTGTCGTACCTAGAGAAGGAGACAAAATCTCTGCGGCAATTGTCTTCTTCAATTGAAGCGGTAGTTGATGAGAGCGAGCAAGCTATGGTTAAAAGAAAGCCACTAGGAAATAAGGTGGGGGGTAAAGTACACACATTAGTTGAACATTAATAACATTCGTGTGGGGGTCTGTGTTATCATGAAGATCTAACTAATGTATGTGCTTTACATCAGATGATAAATGAAATGTAGTAAAAGGAAATGATGATTGTAATTTGTAACACTACTATAATATCAATTAATTTAATTTTGTAAGAGACTGCCAAGATGAACTCTTAAATACCATGATGTTGCCATCATAGTCCAACCCTGTTGAAATTAGGAAATAGTGATATTATAATTATGATAGTGTTAGAATTAGGAAAGAGTGATATTGTAATTATGGTAGTGTGTATAAAATCTGTGATTGTGTCAATCACAAATTTAATACCTTTTTTTTTTATCTTCGTTTCCTTTTTTGTTTGTTTCTATTTTGTTTGTTTCTTATTTTGTAATATTGTTTCATTATAAATACAAGGCTCCACCTCATTCATAGGAAAGCAAAATAATTATTTTCATTCTTTTTGGTATCAGAGTTAGGTTAAGTACCTAGTAATTTTGCTTCACCGGCGGGCGGCAGCCTTGCCTTGGCCCCCCGCTGGACCTCAACCCATTCCACTGTCATATTTTTTTTCAGTATCACTTCATGGTGATCTCTTCCTCTATCCACTAGTTTATTCCTATCCCAAATATCTTTATCAGAAGTTATGTGGTGCCACGCTTACTGGTTCAACATCCAGTTCTCTACATCGATTCGGCATGACCCCTTTAAACTGTCTCAGTATTGATTTCGGTTAGTTCCTACAACGGTCCGGCATGACCCCTTTAAACTGTCCTGACATTGATTCTGGTCAGTTTCTTCTAGGGCAGTTCAGTCCCTTTTTTCCCCCCCCCCTTTCAAGGGTGTGTGCTGATGTATTAAACACTTTTTGACCTTTTTTATTTTGTGGACTACCAGATATGTTCGGTAGCATTTATTTGGACTAGCTGTTGAGTTTTTTTTTCGGCTTTGGTGCTGATATATTAAGCACTTTTTGACCTTTTTTATTTAGTAGACTACCACATTTGTTCGGTAGCATTTATTTGGACAAGCCGTTGAGTTTTTTCCGGTTTCTTCCAGTCATCCATCGGCAAGTTGCGTTTATTGAATATCTTCATACCAGCTTGAGGGGGAGTGTTGAAATTAGGAAATAGTGATATTATAATTATGGTAGTGTTGGAATTAGGAAAGAGTGATATTGTAATTATGGTAGTGTGTATAAAATCTGTGATTGTGTCAATCACAAATTTAATACCTTTTTATCTTCGTTTCCTTTTTTGTTTGTTTCTTATTTTGTAATATTGTTTCATTATAAATATAAGGCTCTACCTCATTCATAGGAAAGCAAAATAATTCTTTTCATTCTTTTGGTCACACATTCTTACTAGGTCTCCAACTATGAGCTTGGCCATCTTAAAGAAAAAACAGAGATATCCAAAATGTATATATACATATATATATATATATATATATACAAAAATGCTAGGCTTTAGGAAAATTTTTCAGGAAAAGTTTTAGGAAAATGGAGGAGGAGGAGGAGGAGGAACTGGAGGGGCTCGGCGGCCGATCATCGGTCGTCGGCCGATCGTCGCAGCCGTCGTCGATCGTCTAAGCCGTCGTCGATCGTCTACCCAGCCCCGGTCGTCTGCCCAGCCCCGCCGTCGCACGCCTCCGCCTCTGCCCAGCCCCGCCTCCGCCTCCTTCCATTTTGATGGCCCCCTCCAGTTCCTCCTCCTCCTCCTCCATTTTCCTGAAGCTTTTCCTGAAATATTTTCTTGAAGCCTAGCATTACTCATATATATATATATATCTGAGTTTAGACATTATCCAATATGTTTTCCAATAGTTCATTTTCCTGAATAACCTACTAAAATATCAAAAAAAAAAAAAAAAATTCGCCCTATGTATCGATCATAGAAATGGCTCAAACAGTGTGGAGGCAAGGCGAATAGTATTAAACTAAGACAAAAGTACTACATTCCAAATGATTTACTCCTAAATTCATCTCTATCCATGTATGATCCTACAAGAGTGAGTCTCTGATGAAATGCAATTTAGCTAAAACATCATTAATGTCCATTCTTTCTCTAGGCAGTTCTAAAGAAAAATTGACTCCAATTTCAAGTATCAAACTCAAGCACTCCACAATCTTTTCACCACTTATGAAGCTTTTATTTTTTGAATTTTCTTAGCTTGTCTCTTCTTCTTCATCTTCTTGTTTGGCCTCAAGAAGTATTGGATCTGCAACCTCTGAAACACTCCATGGTAAAGCCCCTTTCACAAAGCTATGGAGGCTTAAACCATCTTTAAACATTTCATCAGTGGGTCTCTTCCCTGTGACATTTCTAACACGAGGATGCCAAAACTGTAGATATCACCATATGTCGACACTTCACTTCCCATACCATATTCTGCAATCACAACACATCTTAAGAAAAATAATGGTATGTGCACAGAAAAAGTCACAGAAATAATGGTATGTGTGCAGAAAAAGTAACAGAAATATGCACAGAAAAATCAGGACATACCCCAACTAATACATTGATTTTCCTGTACATATTTCGATGCATGTAGTGTTATTTTAGAAAGGACAATGAATCAGACTGACTATCATTGGCCCCGCAGTGATGATGGCCAACTACACAGGTAGGCTATTGGCCAAGTAGTCTGCCTGAACATCATTTTTCGGAAAGAAAATAATTGAAAATAAATGAATTACCTGGAGAAGTATAACCTATTGTTCCTCTTATGCCAATAGAGCTTGTTTCGTTTGTAGACAAGTCATGGGTGGCATAATCTAGAAGAAATTTTGCTAACCCAAAATCACCAACATGCCCAATCATATCTTTGTCCAAAAGAACGTTGCTCGGCTTAAGATCACAGTGGACTATTGGCGTTTGGCCCTGATTGTGAAGATAATTCAGTGCACAAGCAACATCAATGATAATATTTAGTCTTTGAAGAAGGTTTAACATCCTAAACTCTTGATTTGACAAATCTTTTGCGGCATTTTGATGTAACCACTCATCAAGACTCCCATTGATCATGAACTCATAAACCAGGGCCTTGAATTTGTGACCCTGATAATCTACGGTTGAACATGCCGTTTGCACCTTGACTAGATTCCGATGTTTGATGTTTCTCAAGGCCTCACATTCGGATATGAAACTCTTGGAAGCTCCTTGACGCGAAAGGTTATGTACCGTCACAGCAACAATTCTTCCATCAAGAACTCCCTTGTATACAGACCCAAAACGCCAATTAAATTGAATGATGAGAACCCATCAGTGGCATTAACAAGATTTTGATAAGACACCTTCAAGAGTGAATTTTCTGATGAGTCTAAAGGAGTTTCTTTTCTTGTCTTTGTAAAGCAACAAAGATACAAAACACACCCCACCAGAGCTAGTCCTAGAAGCCCAAATGGAAAAGAGAGTGCTGAAATTAAGGCAGTGTTTGGTCTCCATTTTTTATCCACTTTAAAGTTGCATTTAGGAAGCCACAATTGAGCTACACCCCCACAGAGCTTACTGTTTCCCACCACTGATATTGCACTTGTATTACTAAAGACACCTTGTGTTGGGACTACACCTTCAAAATTATTGAAAGACAGATTCAAATCTTGCAACAACCTAAAACCCTCCAAAAACACTGGAATTTCACCGGACAAGTTATTGTTTGCAAGATCCAACTCTCGAATGCCTCTCAAGAAACTCAAAGAAGAAGGAATGGTTCGGTTAAAAAAGTTGGTCCCCAAATGCAGCGTTTCCAGGCTTGTACAGCTGCCCAGAGTGCTCGGAATTTCACCAGATAACAAGTTGTGGGAGACATCCAAGGAGCCGAGATTTACCAAATTTCCAACTTCCACGGGAAGAAAACCACTTGGTTTTGGGATAGGTCTAGACATATAGATCAGGATGAGATAGAAACAACTTGTTTTGGTATTGTACCATTAAGGTTGTTTTGAGAAAGAAACAACAATTTCAAATTGTTGCAATTCCCTAGACTTTGAGGAATGTTTCCCTGAAAATTATTGATTCCTAAAACAAGTTCACTAAACAAACTCAGATTTCTTAGGGAAGATGGAATGTTACCAGACAATGAATTGTTGATGAGATTCAATTCCTGTAGATTTTGAAGCTTTCCAATCTCACTTGGAATAGTAGCGGTGAGTTGCTTAACCTGCATATACAAACTCTGCAAGCCAACAAGATTTACAATCCCAGGTGGAATGCTTCAGAATATCTTATTGTTGTCTAGATACAAAACTTGAAGATTACTTGAGAGATTACCAATGGATTCTGGCAACTCCCCCTCAAAATTGTTGAGATTCACGCCCAAAACCTGCAAATTGGTGGTATTGATCAAAGAAGAGATAAAGTTCAAGTCATCAGCTTCCCTGGATCCAAGCTGATTGTCGGAAATACTTAGCCACTCGAGGTTTCGCAGCATTTCCAAATTAGGAACCTTTCCGATAAGTTTGTTTTGAACCATTATCAGGTAATGGAGTTTAGATGAATTCGATATTGAAGCCAGAATTGATCCTGTAAATTGGTTATCACCAATGTTTAAGAACTCAATATTCGGAAGAGTGATCCCCAAGTCCCATGGAAGACTCCCCTGGATTTGGTTTCCAGTGACATCAAACATTGTGAGAGAAGAGAGATTGAAGAGTGATGGAGGGATGACACCGGACAACCTGTTTATGCCGATTGCGAGCTTCTGAAGATTCTTTAATCGGCCAAAACCGTCAGGAATGCTGCCATCAAAGAAGTTTTCCGCTGCAGAAAGTGCGTTAAGAGATGACAAATTCGCTAAAGGAGAGAGACTTCCAGTAAGATTGTTGTCGTGAATAATTACTGTCGTGAGCTTTGACAAGAAACCGAGATTCACAGGAACTTCTCCTACCAATCCATTGTAAGAAAAATCAATTTCAATGAGATTAGCACAACGAGATAAATTTACAGGAATTCGGCCGCCAATTGAGTTGTTTAGTTTCAAAATCTGTAGCCTTGTCAAATGGCCAATCTCCGAGGGGATTTCATCGCCAAAGCTATTGTTTTGGAGCTGTAATTCCCTTATAAAGCTTAAATTCCCAAGGTGTGGCAATATCGACCCCACCAGTTTCTGGGACTGCAAGTCCATGGTGGTGACCCTCTGGCCGCGGCGGTCACATTTAATGCCCTGCCACATGCAAAAGTGGATGGAGTCATTCCAAGAGCTCAAAACATGCAGTGGGTCATCAATTATTTTGGCTTTGATTGCTAGCAATGAAAGCCGGTCCGTCTCATTCGAGCTCTGTATGGTAGCAGAAAAGCCAGAATTCAGTGAGCTCAAGCAGCATAAAAGTATTAGATGAATGTGCAGATTGTGAAGTGGCCATGACATGATCAAGCTTGAGCAAAGAAAAGGTTTGGCTGTGTTTTGGTGGATTGCTTTCATTGAAAGAGATGAGAATTAATCAAAGATATGTCATCATGGGTAGTTTTATATTATAATTCTGTTAGTGTAAGCAATGAATTATCAAAGCTAATCAGGTGCTTCCAAATGTCAGCAAATCATACATTGAAGTCACATCTAATGTAAATTTGTCAATATTTTTATGAGTATTAATGTTAGATATCCAAAAAGTTTTACCAAAATTTCTATCAAATGTCTCACATGGGTGTGGGACCCATATGAGACATTTGGTAGAAATTTTGGTAGAACTTTTCGAAAAAGAAGGTACCTCAAGGATTCAATGCATATCACATTTTGTGGATTTATATTAAATAAAGTTAGTCAATGACAACTAATTCAGATGGGTATGTCATGCAATGGATTTTCATCCTAGTTTTTAATGAGCCACAAGATGTTGGAACTTTGTCAGTTTGAAAATTAAAAAAGGAATAGAAGAAAAAAGTAGTAGTAGATTAGTAATTAATAAGAAAGTTGAAATCATCAAAGCAATTTGATGAGAGGCCCTGAATTTTGTTGTGAGAGTTGAAATCAACCATTTGAGGTGTGAACACAAATTCCATAGTCATTTGAGAAAGTGACATGGAGGATGTTAGGAATCTTATGTTCTCAAATCTGTCTTAGTCTTGTACTTATAAATAGTATTATGTGAAAATTTCAAGATATGATCATATGATTAAGATTGTGTATTTAGACAAATAGACTATGATTACAGTTGTGGCTCAAGGTTTTTAAAGACCTTAGACTAACAAAATGACGTTGTACCTAACTTTTGAAAAGTTGGGGCTTTTGACAATAAGAATTTTTTGAAATTTTTTGTGTGCCTTAGACTACAGCCCAAGTGGCCTAATAATTGAGTATATGTAGCTGAACATAAACAAGAAATTAATAATATATATTGCTGGATTAAATTTAAGCAAAAATATAGGAAATTTTTTTTGATAGAATTTAGATGTTGTGATGATCTATCTGGTTGACTGGGTTATAGCATCTTGAAAAGGCTATTGTGGATTGGACTTCCAAAATTACACCAAGTGGGAAAAATATATATATATATATATATATATTCACCTTCCTCATTTTGTCTTGATTGATTTCATTACAAAAATAATTGTACCTTTCAAAATCCATGGAGAGATCAAATTATTGCATGCTGCTGGAAAAATAAACTTCTGGGAAACATCATAAGCCCTAAATCGATCCACTTGTTGGTTGGATGAATTAACTAATTTATGCATTAAGCTCAAATGTTAATCGAGATTAAGTTAATTGCTTAGTGAAGAAAAAAATAGTGCAATTTGGTTAAATGCATGAATTCTTGACATTGGATTTGTGCAGTTGCAAAACAATACCCCCCCACCCCCCCAAAAAAATAAAATAAAATAAAATAAAAAAATAAAAAATGAAGAAAAACAAAGGATATATAAGGGATTCTAAATGAATTTAGACTACACATTGTTTTTTAGGTAAGAATAAGAAAGAGAAAGTAATTAGCTTTGAAAAATGCAAACCATTGAAATTTTATGTTGGCAAAAATGGTTTAAAGACAAATGGTAGTAATATGCATACATGGATGCAAACATACAAAAGGATGTATGCACTTAGATACACAAACATGAAAAATGCTTTAAAAGTACTAGTTTGACCTGTGTACCAAGTAAAATCAATAATAAAAAAAACAATAATGCCCAATTAGTACACATTAATGTGTATTTGGGAGGGAAAAGATTGAGTATACACCTAACCTTTGGTATAATGCACAAAGTGGTAACCCAAGACTTGAACCCATAACCTTAAGGGTATTAGGTCAAGTTTTGAACCAATGGTCACAAAAGTAAAATCAATAATAATAAAAAAAAATCTACAACTAAAATGGTTTTCGATTAACCGAAACGAAAACAATAGCAACAATATCACAGATTCAGCTGCTGCTCGTGAAGAACAAAACTATTAAAGCATTTTTACATAAACAGAATTTAACCCTATTTTGTTTTCTAAGATATCCTGATGCAAGAACATTTTGCACAAGGCATTTTGAAATGGAAACATAGAATTGGTGCTTCAGCTATCCAAATTTGGTTTATAACACTCAACTATATTACCTACTAAAATTGATTACATAATTTGTTCTGATTGTACAGTTGCAGGAAAATTCCTCCTGATAGAATGCAACCCAGCTACAACATCACTGATCTTCATCCTTTCCTTCGGCAGCTCTGCAGAACAAGTAACTCCAATTTGCAAAATCGAAATCAAGAACTCCTGGGTTTTTACTCTAATATCCAGAGTTTTTGCTTCTACTCCCCAAAGAAGCATTGGATCTGCAACTTCTACCACTCGATAAGGCAAAGCCATTTTAACGAAGTTATGAAGGTTCAGACTATCTTTGAACATATCACCAGTGGGTCTCTTCCCCGTGAACATTTCTAACAAGAGAATCCCATAACTATACACATCTCCCTTTGTTGTCACCTCGCTTCCCATACCATACTCTGCAATAAACACATCATGCATTGAATTGTAGCTGTAATTGGAAAAAAGTGTTTCTTCATAAGCACATAACCATTGACATGAGAACCTTGAAATGATATTGATCAAAATGGCAATAAAGTGAACAGACCCACAAGCCTTCTAACAAAGCCCAACCTTGAGGGATAACAACCAATTAAATGATCAAAACACTCAAATCCTTTCTATACATCAGTTGTTTCATTAGAAAAGGCCATCAATGATTTCAATAAGTTAATACCAATCTAAATTCTTATGAAAAGAAAAATAAATAAATTTTAAAAAAGTAGATAAAGAAGGGCAGCAAAAAAAACTTCTTACAACTCATTTATGTTAATATGTTTATCAAGTGTCTTGGCATGCCAGTCTTTGAGGCCAGTTATAACTAAATCCACTGATACATACATTATTCACAGAACAGTGATTTCCGAGTTTTCAGATGTTTCATGTTGAAACATGGTCTAGTGAGAAAATAGTAAAATAAAGTAGGGTGAAACTCCTAACAGAACTACATATCTTTATTATAAGGTCCTAAAATATATATATAGAGAGTTTTGGCATTTGGAAATTGGGCTGGCAATCGTAATTTCTTGTTACACATGTCACCCCCCTCATCATTCTGAGTCCAACTCAGATTGTCTGTGAAAAAGGCAGAATAAAGAAACTACAAAGTTTGCCTCAGAAGATTTGGTTATTAAGCTATCTGTGTGAGCATACGGGTGTGTTTCCCGCGTGAATTCAATTTGCAAATGCAAAGAATCCTCTAAAAAATGTAGAAGAAAAGACAGAAATATAATTAATGAAGCGGATCAAAATAATATTTACCTGGAGCAGTGTATCCAATAGTTCCTCTAACTCCTGTTGAGCTTCCTTGCTTTGCATTGAAGCTATGGTTGGCTTCTTGCAAGAATCTTGCTAACCCAAAGTCGCCTACATGACCAATCATGTCCTCATTCAGAAGAATATTGCTTGGCTTCAGATCATAGTGGATTATTGGTGATTGGCAATCGTGGTGAAGATAATCCAATGCACACGCAACATCAATAGAAATGTTCAATCGCTGATGAAGATCTAGTTTCTTTGGTTCATTGTGCAACAATCCAGTCCCATGACAGGATGCAACCAGTCCTCCAGACTTCCATTTACCATGAAATCATAAACCAGGGCCATAAAATCATTACCTTGATAATCAACACCTGAACATGCAGTCAGTACCTTAACAAGGTTGCGATGTTTAATGTTCCTCAAGGCCTTACACTCGGCTAAGAAACTTTTGGAAGCCCCATGACGCTGGAGGTTGAGTACCTTCATGGCAACAATTGTTCCATCATGTTCAAGAATTCCTCTATACACGGACCCAAAACTACCAACACCAATCAAATTTCCTGAAGAGAATCCATCAGTAGCTTTGAGAAGAGTTTGATAAGATACTTTCAAGACTGATTTTTTTAGTGAAACGGAAGAAAGATCTTTTTCTGTCTTTCTATACCAACAAATATATAGAATGCACAACATAAAAGATACCCCTAAAAGCCCACTACATATAGAAATCGCCAATTTTGAAGCGAGAGTCAATCTCCTCTTTTTGGACCGTATGGAGTTGCACAAGGACAGCTGTAATTCAGGTACACCTCCACAAAGCTTGTGATTCCCGTTGACTGAAATTGTACTTGCATTTGCAAATATACCTTTTGTTGGCACTGCACCCTCAAAATCATTGTAGGACAAGTTCAAATTCTGCAATAAATTAAATGCCGCAAAATATTCTGGAATCCGTCCTGACAAATTATTGCGAGAGAGATCTAAGAATTGAATACCTCTCAAGAAGCCAAAGTAGAAGGAATGGTTCCTTGAAAAAGTTACCATGCATATATAGTGTTTCTAACATTACACAGCTGCCAATAGTGCCGGGAATTTCACCAGATAACATGTTGCTGCTGGAAACACTCAAGTAACCAAGGTTCTTCAAATTCTGAACTTCCACTGGTAGAGAACTTGTCAAATAGTTTTCAGATAGGTCCAAATGTGATAGTGAAGAAAGACCAATAACTAGTTGAGGTATTGGCCCACTAAGCTTGTTATGTGCTAGGTTCAATGACAACAAATTTTTGCAGTCGCCCAAACTTGGAGGGATGCTGCCATGAAGACTGTTTTGATTCAAACCAAGATTAATTAATGAACTTAAATTTCCTAGAGAGGATGGGATATTTCCCGAGAATTCATTTTCTGACAAGTCCAAATCATGTAGGTTCTGAAGCTTTCCAATATCAAATGGTAAATTACCTGTAAAGTGATTGCCAACAAGCCATATTCTGTCCAAGTTGATGAGATTTCGTATCCCATAAGGAATGCTCCCTAATATCTGATTATAACCAAGTTGTATTTTTCTAAGCTTAGTGGACAGGTGCCAATGGTTTCAGTCAACATTCCTCCAAAGTTGTTATGGCCAAGATCAAGTAGCACTAAACCAGTGGCATTGTTCAAAGAGGGCAGAAAGCCCAAATCAACATTGTGACCGCTCCTAAGATGATTGGATGCGATTGACAACCGGTGAAGTTTATGCAGCTTCTCCATAGTTGGCACTCCTCCAATAAGGTCATTTTCTGATGTATCAAAATAAAATAGGTTCGAGGCATTGGAAATTGAAATGGGAATGGATCCAGTAAACTGATTAGTGGAAATACTAAGAATCTCAAGATTTGGAAGAACATTTCCTATTTTAGAAGGAAGACTCCCTCTGATATGGTTCACTGCAACATCAAAAACCCTAATACCGGAGAGATTGAAGATTGATGCCGGAATGGTCCCAGACAAATTATTGACACCAACAGCAATAATCTTATGATTTGTCAATCTGCCAAAAGCATCAGGAATACTTCCTTGGAAATTATTTTCTGCTGCAGAAAATTTCTGAAGATATGATAGATTTCCATAAGAAGAAGGAATACCTCCACTGAGTTCATTATGTGCAATATGTATAATTTGAAGTTTTTGCAAAGAGGAGCCAAACTCAACAGGAAGTTGCCCCACCAGGTTGTTGTAAGCAACATCAAAGTCGATGAGCTTAGAGCAAATAGATAAATTGGCAGGGATTTCACCGCTGATTGAATTTGTTGTGGAGGTGCAAAACTTCTAGTCTTCTCAGGTGGCCAAGTTCTGGGGGAATTATGTGAACGAAGCTATTGTTTTGGAGGTGCAGAGCTCTGAGAAAGCTTAGGTTACCTATATATGGTGAAAATGTTGCCTGACAATTTCAGGGACGGAGATCCAACAGGACCACCCTCTGGTGGTGGCGGCGGCCGCATGTGACACCGTTCCACTGGCAGAAAATGAATGGAATCTGTGAGGGGAGATTTGCATTGGACTGTACGGTCGAGCAATGACGACGGCAGACTTGACGGAGTGTACGGCGCCGAGCTAACCCTCACGATGGCGCGGCCCTGACTCGCACGGTCGGGAAATCGACCGGTCAGGCAGCAACTGGCGTTGCCGGCTGCGGCCTGCACGAGGTGAACGGAACTCAAGGCTGCAGATGATCGGTGCCGAGCTAGATGGTGCCCGGGCTAGACTTGAGACGCGGTTAGCGCCGGTATGCGTTTAACCGGCCACAAGAGGAAGGCAGTGTCCGTGTGACCAGGTGAATGATTGAACGGTTGGAGGCCGGCATGCCTCGCGACCGTTTGATCGACATGAATCGGTCAGGAGTAGCTCGCCGAGGTGGTCAGACCACATGATCCCAAGGGACGTTCGGTGCAATGTAGCCCGGTTGAGCGCTTAATGGATCTCTCCCATCAAGTGATAGGCCGGTCGTGGATACCTCGGTCAAGGGTGCCACCTGGGCCAATGGTGTGAAGAAAGGACAACTGCTCTCACGAACGCCTCAATACCGTTGGCCAGTTCTGCATGTACTGGTTGGAGGACAAAACCTTTACACGCGTAAGGTGGTGAGAGCGCGCGCTGCCACCTGTCCAGGGAAGGACAGATGAGGTAGTGCGCGCACAACCTTGAGGCTGCATGGCCAGCCTAGAAAGGAGGAGGGACGAACGTTGGAGGTATGCGAACTCACTCTCACAAGCACTCTCTCCTCTTTTCTCATTGTCTTCTTCCTCAAGAAACTGACTTGAGCGTCGGAGGGTTTTCCGGCCACCACGCCGGGCAGCTCACCGTTTTGTGTTGCAGAGATAGACGCCGTTACCAGAAGCTTGACGTTCAAGGCGTACGGAG
Organism: Camellia japonica; assembly: GCA_030407325.1. NCBI lineage: Eukaryota > Viridiplantae > Streptophyta > Magnoliopsida > Ericales > Theaceae > Camellia > Camellia japonica. Next base: position 10,232 of record JAPPVO010007640.1, on the reverse strand, counting down.
AGCAAAGAATATTTGCCCCCGTACAATTGGCGCCGTCTGTGGGAAGCAATTGATATTCAACCCTTGTTCTGTAAGCTTCTTCGACCATTTCCATGGCCAACAACGACGAAGTTCCGCTGTCCGTCGTCGATGGTGTCACTCCAGAATATGTGCGAGGAGAGAAGGCCCCCCTAATGTTCCAACCATGGCGGGCCTAGAAACCTCTTCGCGGGAGCGCGCGACAAGCGTGGGAGGAGTTCAGATCGTTCACAGAGTCCTGAGGGCCACCGGCGCCGGGGGGAGTCCCGTGAGGAGCGCCTGGAGCATAAACTCAAGAACCAAGAAGCCCTCATTCGTAGGATGGCGGCGGAGATGGAGCTTCTGAAGCGCCAAGTGAGGGGGAAGGGTGTTGCTGGAGAGGGCAACCTCAGTGAGCGCACCCCCTCCCCTCGTTCTAGCAGTCGCCGCCAGAGGAGGACTCATTCAATCTCCATCACCAGGAACTATGGGGTTGGAGACTCTGACCAGCGAGAGGGCAGATCCATACTCGCGACAGCACCTATCGCCCCTCGCGCCGTCATCAACGTCGCAATACTCTGCCTCCTCTCGTTCCAGGATCTCAGAGACGTGCTGGAGGAGAGAGCGCGCCGTCGGGAGGCTCAGAGGGTGCCGGCGCTCCAGAGGCTGAGTGCCCTCAGTTCGTTGCAGTGAAGAGGTGATGATGCCGGCGCCCAGAGACTAGCCCCACACTGGTGGACAAAGAGCATGGCGAGGCTTACAGCCACCCCATTGTCCCCAGAGATTGAGAGCACCCCACTCCCTGCCGGATTCCACCAGCCAAAATTCACTCTGTACGACGGCAAGACGGATCCGTACATGCACGTGAGTCATTACCGGCAAGTGATGGCTGGCCACCGGCGGAACGATGCCTTGATGTGCCTCATATTCCCAGCAAGCTTGGAGAGCTGGGCTTGAAGTGGTTCGAAAGGCTCCCGGAGGGGAGTATCGAGGGGTGGCAGCAACTAGCGGAAGCCTTCGTCACCAGATTCAAGACTAACACTCGAACGCCGAAGGAGGTAGACCATCTCCTGGGCGTCAAGATGGAATCTTGGGAGTTCGCTGAAGGCGTACAATGCAAAGTATTGGGAGACTTACAACGAGATCCTCGACTGCCCTACCAATCTGGCATCACTCAATACAAGAGGGGCCTCCCAGTCGGACATAGACTGCGAGATTCGCTCACGATGCATCAGCCCAGCCACCATGGAATCTTTGATGCAGCGATCAACGAACACATTCGTGTGGAAGATGACGCTGCCTCTGCGACCGAGAAGAATAATCCGGTCGCGTGGGCAGGACAGCGGGGAAAGTTAACTCGGTTCAGGGCAGGAGGATAACCGCCCAAGTGACCGACCAAAAGATCAGCGCCGAGGGACCGGCCAAAATGACAGAAACAAAGGTCGCAGAAATCGACCGGGCTGATGCACCTCGCGATGCAGCGGAGGATGCCAAGAGAAAACTGAAGGCGCGGACGGGATTACCACGGTCTTCAAAATTCCCATCTACCGCATTCTGAGCGAAATCCGAGGGGAGCCATTTGTCCGTTGGCCGGCCAAGCTGGGAGTGCGCAGTGGGCTTCAATCCAAGTATCGCTGCACCTTCCATGAAGAACGGGGCACCGGACGGAAGATTGCTTGCCGCTCAAACAGACATTTGGAGGAGTTGGTGGCGGCAGGGCACCTTGACCAATATATAGATGGGGGAGTCAAGGCCGCGCCGACTGGACAAACCGAGCCAAACGGAATGGCTGCCCTAGAGGCGCCCCCACAGGTGTGATCAACGTCATCCACGGCATCATTGAACCAGCAAGGGTTTGCGAACTTAGAGGAATGATAAAGAAGGCTGAGCACATGAGGGAAGTGCTCTCTGTTCAGCCCGCCGTAAAGAAGGGAAAAATCGAAGAGAGGGAATCCTTTCCTTCTCAACCAAGGACCTGGAAAGGGTGCAGATGCCGCACAAATGATGCCTTGGTGGTGACTCTCCGCGTCAAAGACTTTGATATCAAGAGAATATTGATCGACCAGGGGAGTTCGGTCGAAATAATGTATTATGACGCATTCAAACAGATGAATTAGAAGATAGGGATTTGGCATCCTAGCGACATCCCCTTTGGTCGGCTTCAACTCACAACCGGAATGGCCGATCGGAAAGATCATTTTGCCGGTCAAAGCGGGCTCAGTAGTAAAACAAGTGGAGTTTGGGTGCTCAAAGTTTCCATCCACCTACTAACTTAATTTAGCAGGGGCTGGCTGCACGCCATGCAAGCAGTTGCTTCAACCTTCCACCAAGTAATGCGCTTTCCGGCGTCGAATGGGCAAATAGAGGAAGTCTGGGGAGACCAGGTGATGGCAAAACAATGCTTCGTTGCGGTAAATGGCAGCCGAGCAGCCAAAGGGTTTGTCCAGAATGATCGAGGGGCCCGAGGGAAAGGAGGTCCTTGAGAGACGTGGGAAGGAAGGCCGAGGAAAAATCGGTCGAAGATTTGGTGGAAGTGCGCATTGACGAAAATGATCCAACTAAGTTCTTCCTCCTGGGATCATCTTTGTCTAGTGCCGAGCGGCAGATTATGTCAACTTCTTGGTTTCCAACTTGGAGGCTTTTGCATGGACGCCTTACGATATGCCTGGCGTCGACCCAAGCTTCATTTGCCACCAGCTGAATGTTTTCCCTAATGCCGGCCGAGTCATACAGAGAACGCGCCGTTCGGCCTTACACCATGCTGAAGTGGTTGCGGAAGAAGTGAAGAATTTGTTGGAGCGGGGGCCATAGAGGAGGTGCAATACCCTCGGTGGATATCTAACACGGTGGTGGTTCCTAGAAGAACGGCAAATGGCGAGTTTGCGTTGACTACAAGACTGTCAACCGCGCTGCCCAAAGGATAGCTTTCCCCTCCCTCGAATTGACCAGTTGGTGGACTTAACCCTGGCCATCAGAGGTTTAGCTTCTTGGACGCATACCGCGGCTATCACCAGATAGCCATGTATGAGCCGGACAGAGAGATCACGTCGTTCACCACCCCCAGAGGCTTATACTGCTACAAGGTCATGCCATTCGGATTGAAGAATGCTGGAGCAACCTTCCAGCGTATGGTGACAAAGATGTTCGCTCCCCTCCTGGGCCGAACTATGGAAGCCTATATCGACGATATGGTGGTGAAGAGTAAGGAGAAGTCCAACATCTCGCTTGACCTAGCAAAATGTTTGCCATACTAAAGCATCACAAGCTTCGTCTGAACGCCTCCTAAATGCGCCTTCGGAGTTGGCACGGGAAAGTTTCTGGGATTTTGGTTACAAACCGAGGAATTGAAGCCGACCCATCCCAAATCAAAGCAATACAAGAGTTGGAGCGTCCGAATTCCACAAAGGACGTGCAACATCTTGCCGGGATGGCAGCCGCGCTGAACAGATTTATCAGCCGGTCTTCGGATCGTTGCAGGCCCTTCTTCAAAACTTTGAAGTCCAAGTTCTTCTGGGACGAAGAGTGCGACCGTGCACTGGCAGACTTAAAAAGCATCTCTCCTCGGCCCCGATTCTGGTCACTCCTCAGCCGGGTGAAGAGCTGCTGTACCTCTACGTGGCTGTTTCTCAACACGCGTGAGCGCGGTATTGGTTCGTGCTGAGGGCGTCCAGCACCTACCAATCTTCTATGTAAGCAAGACCCTGCTCCCGGCCGAAACCAGATATCTTCCCTTGGAAAAATTGGCACTGGCCCTAATGATGGCGTCAAGAAAACTGGCGCACTATTTTCATGCCCATACGATAGTAGTGCTGACCGAGATTTCCACTTAAGGTCTCTTCGAAAAGGCGGACTTCAGGGGAAGAATTCTGAAATGGGCCGTGGAATGTGGGCAGTATGACATTTAGTTCCAACCACGCACACGCGATCAAAGCGCAAGCCCTTGCAGATTTTGTGCGGAATTTGCCCCAGGAACACATCCAGTCTGTCCGGTTGATTTGGTTGGTGCGGAATTAGCACAACCCAGGATTCTGGCAACAGAGATATGTGATGGCTCGCGAGCGGGAGAAGAGCAAAGCTTGCTTGAAATAGCAAAGGCCGACGACTCAACAAAAGAAGCACCCAGCAAAGACGTGCAAGGAGACCAGATTGAGCCTACCAAAGACTTGGAATTGAGAAGCTCCCAAAATCCGTCTGATTGCTGGAAGCTGTTTCTTGGCGAATGTGGAAGTTGTTTGTCGATGGGGCGTCCAACAGGCATGGGGCCGGGCTGGGAATTGTGCTGACTTCGCCAGATGGGCTGATTATTGAGCAAGCAATTACGCTCGGCTTCCCAGCGTCTAACAACGAGGCAGAGTATGAAGCCTCCTCGCCGGTTTGAGAAGCGCATTGAGAATGAAAGCCACGCCCTTATGGTTTTTCAGCGACTCCAAGCTGGTGGTCAATCAGGTCTCAGGGGAGTATGAGGCAAGGGATGAAGAGGATGGCCAAGTATCAAGCGTTGGTGCGAGAAGAGATCAAGAAGTTCTTCTGCGATAAGAGTGGAACAGATAAACCGCGAAGGCAAACAACACGAGCTGACGAATTGGCTGGGCTCGCCTCCACTCAGAACAGCTTTTCCTAACCCCTTGATGATAGAGTTTTTGCCTCGGCCAAGCATTGAGGAACCAGAAGCAACCGAGATACACTGCGCCGACTTGGGTCCCTCTTGGATGGACCCCATATTGCCTTCCTGAAAGATAGAGTTCTACAGAAGAAAAGAAGGCGGCACACAAGATCCGAGCAAAATCAGAGCGGTTTTGGCTCTCCCCATCCGGAGCCTTATATAAGAAGTCCTTCACCGGGCCGTATTTGAAGTGTGTCCACCCCGCCAGGGTGGAGGATTTTCTCTTTGAAATCCATGAGGGCATCTGCGGAAGCCATACAGGGGGCAGGTCTCTGCGTACCGAGCAATCTCTCAAGGTTACTGGTGGCCATGCATGCAGGCAGACGCGCAGAAATACGTCCGCCGATGTGAAAAGTGTCAGAAATTTGCTCACCAGATCCACCAGCCAGCAAGGGAGTTACTCTCGCTCACAAGTCCTTGGCCGTTCGCACTTTGGGGATTGGATATTGTTGGACCACTCCCAGTTGCACCGGGCAATCGCAAGTTTTTCATCGCCGCCACTGACTATTTCACCAAGTGGGTGGAGGCCGAGCCACTGGCAACCATTAAGGAGAAGGACGTTAAGAAATTTGTTTGGCAAAATGTGATCACTCGCTTCGGTATACCCAGGGCGCTCATCTCAGATAATGGCACTCAATTCGATGGGAAACTCTTTCGCGGATTTTGCGAAGAGTTGAAGATTGAGTTCTACAATTCAACGCCAGCCTATCCTCAGTCGAATGGTCAAGCAGAAGCCTCAAACAAGACCATCCTGGATGGGCTGAAGAAGCGGCTCGAGAAGGCAAAGGGAAAGTGGGTTGAAGAGCTTCCTAATGTGCTATGGGCTACCGCACTACGCTAAGACGGTCGACGGAGAAACACCGTTTGCTTTGGCTTATGGTATGGAGGCCGTCATCCCATTAGAGATTGGCATGCCAACCATCCGCTCAGGAAAGTTTCCAGCCAGACTTGAACGATGAGACCGTGGCACTAGAACTGGACCTTGCTGAAGAAGAGGCGAGAGCGGCCTTGATCCATATAGCGGCTTATCAGCAGGAACTGTCCAAAAAAATACAACAAGGCAGTGCACCCTAGGCTATTCAAGATTGGGGATTGGGTCCTCAGGAAGGTGCTTGGCAACACAGTGATCCCTGGCGAAGGCAAGCTCGGCGCAAATTGGGAAGGACCATACAAGGTGATTGGCCTTGCTGGCAAGGGGCATACTCATCTGGAAGACTTAGATGGCAAGGCTATCCCCAGACCGTGGAATGCAGCAAACCTCAAGGTTTTTACTTTTGAATTGTAATTGTTCATGTTGCTTAGCTTTTTTAGACCTCTAGCCCTTTGGCATGTGATGTAAGAGATGGCAATGTTTTTGTAATGAAAATTAGTCTCTTTTTGATTCGGTATTACATTTGTCCAATGATATCACAAGACACAAAAGGCAATTATGGATGCCAGGGGCAAGAACCGACCTGAAGTGAACCGGACTGTTCTTCCTCGGAATGGGAGCAGACCGCACAAACAGTTGCGTGTGGAGACTAATGCGCATTAGGGCCGAGCTGGTTTTGCTCGCCCAGAGGAATGTTGGCGGCATGACCAACCTAAGCTAAAACATGGGTGTTTTGCCCAATGTAGGAGCCGAGCTGATTTTGCTCGGCCCACCTAGCATATTGGGGGACTATCCAATATGGGAAACGAGCTGATTTTGCTCGGTGGAATTGACAATGTTGGTGAATTGTCCAGCAATTATACGGCCGAGCTGAATTTGCTCGGCCGAAAGGAAATATTGGCACAAAGGCGGGCTAGTTCTTGTTCGGCCGACTAAGTGTTGCCAACCGAACAGAACCGAGCGGATTTTGCTCGGCCGAGTACAACATATCATTCTTATTTGGAAATCGAGGAATTGCAAGGTTACATGAAGGAAGACTGTTTGTGCGGTCTCGCCGACCTGCCAGTTGATTAAAGTGTGAGCGAGAAATTCAACATGCACAAGCCGAACAGAAACAACAGATGTACGAGCAAAAAGTTGCATTCATTGATAGAAAAGTTCAGTACAAAAGGTGGGCGTTGCCCGGTTACATTGCAAAAGAAAAGAAGAAAAAAAAAACAAGGCAAGAAATTGAAAAAGGAAATCTTCATCAAGATCAAGGCTTTGTTCGGTTTCCCCAACGGTCGCCTCTGCGTTTAAGGGCGTTTGCTCGGGAGGCTCTCCTCGGCTTCGGCGTCAGTGCCGTCCACTGTGACAACCTCCCGATCAATCCATTTCATCTTCGGCATTGGGGATGCGTCGGATGGAGTTTGCTCGTCGGGTCTCGTGACAATCTGCTCGGACTGCTTCTGGGCGGCAGCTTCTTCCTCAGCCTCCTTCCTCGCCTCCGCAATGAGCCGGTTTTGGGCGGCGTTGGCGTAGGCCTGCATGTAGTCCGGGATATGCGCGGCAGGAGGGTTATTGAACATGTCAGAAGTCGCGACCAAGGCCAACTTTCTCCACGGCGGATTTCCAGCCGCACTGGAAAAAGATGTCCTTGGCGGACCGGACTTGACGTTCGTAAGTTTTCTCCCCCTGGGCGTAACCCTGGTCTTCCGCGTCTTCCACGGCCTTTTCCTTCTCGGCCTTGTGAGCATCGCGCAGTTTGCGGAGCTCGGCCAGATACCGCGCCTTGGCCTTCTTCACGGCCTTGTTTTTATCTTCCTCAGCCGGTCGAGCTTCTGGCGCAGTTCGTCTCGCTCATTTTTGACGACCACTCTGCTCGGCCTTGAGCATATCTACCTCGGCCGTTAGCACTTTGTTTTAGTGATGGCATTTCGAAGGCTCTGCCAAACAGCAACCATCCGCTCGTGTGCCAGATAGTTTTTCTGTGCGGCCTGCAAACACATAAGCATATAGCACCAGAGAAGCCGAGCCAAAAAAAAAAAAAAATGTTGAACTTACCAGCACGATGGACTTTGGCAGCCGAGCGGAGGACCTTGAGGTCCGACAGCTCGTCATGATGCTTCATGTCGGCTGGAAGGATTAGCCCTTGGTCATATTGAAACCAAGGGAATAGTCCTTATCAGCGTAGACCGAGTCATCAGGCGAAACTGGTCGGCCTTGGTACTTAATCTCGGGCGCCCAGACCGGGGGTGGCGGGCCTTTGCTTTGGATTTTCGGGCGACTTGTTGTTCGGCCTGGTCGCCGAGCTCGGTGGAGGCACTCGGTGGAATCTTCGTCCACGAGGCTCGGGCCGCTTTCTCCTTCCTTGCCCTCTTCTGGGCCGACCAGCTTGTTGTTCGCTGGCGAGGGCCAGCACGGCTTCCGTTTGGCCGGCGGGTGTGGAAGATGTCCCCCGGTCGCCTCTGGAGGCTGTGACTCCCCTCCATCTCCAGTAATCATTGACCTTGATCGCCCTTATCTTGCCATTTCTTGCTCGGCGGTTGTTGGGACCAGTCTGATCGGTGGCAGGTTCGGATCGGGTTCTGGGGATGGGCGCACGTAGAAAGTCAGTGACTTTGCTTTTGCGCGGTGCTTGGTAATTGTATGTTTGTTCGAAACCGAGTAGCAACGATGCTGTCTCTCTCCTCGGCTCGGGTGTCGAAGTAGAGCTCGGATGGCCTCTTGGTTGGCGTACGGATAGCCCGCTGCAAGGTTCTTATCTGCAAAAAAAAGACAAGTGTCAGACCGGTGCAAAATACAGATAAAGAAATGCAGTGAAGAAATAATACGGTCGGCCGGGCTCCTTACCAGCGCTGCCCCTGTTTTTTAATACGCCAGCCCGGTATGGGTGCCTCTAAGTCTTCGTAATACCGGACACCCACAGAAGTCATCATCGTTTGTCTCTTTGTCCGGGTTCCTTCGAGAGCTTTGCTCGGCCCTTTTGACTTTGAGGTACCAGCAAAGCCCGCTCTTATTTCTACTTAGACTGTATTGGTGGAAAATCTCTGCAAGGCCGAGATTAAGACCGAGCCTCCGGTTCAGTTCGGCGACCCCGTTTATTATCTTGTAAGTGTTGTTGGAGACTTGGCTCGGGCAAAGCTTGTCCGCCTCAAAAACTCGCAGATCAAAGGTTGCACGGGGAAGCGCAGCCCTCCTTCAACAATTGAAACGACCGTAAAGGGGCACCGGTCTAAGTCCCCCCACGGCGTATCTCCCTCTTAGCGAGCTCTAGAGATCACGTCGTCGGAATGTTGTACTCTCTCAACTCCGCCTATCGCACCGGGCGAGCTGAACCTTAACGGTATTTCCCATCTACTGTATCTCGATTTTATTTGGTATCTCGGTCAAAAAATGTTGTGTGGTTGCTCGGGCTTTGAGCTCCACCAGTGGTGACGCTGAAGGGCTGGTCGGTCCTATTTGTTCTGCATATTGAAAAATACGGCCAAGGTTAGCACGGCATATATTGCGCGGCTCATAGTGGAAATAGCTCAGGGAGAGGATTTGGTGTTTTGACCGACAAGTCTCAGCTCGGTTAACTACATGTGTGTCTAAGCCTCCTAGTCCGGTTATAGCTCGGTTAAGGTTACATGCAGGATCTAGTTGGTCCTTCAGCTCGTCAAGGTGTCAGGCGGGGTTTTCATGGTTGTAGTTCAGTCCACTCTACTCACCGATCTAATGGGGTATCCAGCCCGGTCGCAGCCCCTACGAGAAGCCACAAACAGTTTTTGCTCGGCTATAGCTCTACCTACGGATCTAAGTGGGTATTTAGCTCGGTTTTACCCAGGTTCAAGCTGTTCATCCCAGAAGTGAGATGAATTTGCTCGAACCCAGAAAGAAACCAGGGGCACGAAGGCCCCATCCCATCCTCCAGTTTCAAGTTGGCCTAGGGTGCATGAGAGGATGCGAAGAACAACAAAAAATAAACAAAGGGACACAAATGGCGCAAAGAACAGATACGACGAATAGAAAAATGAAGACAGAGAGCAGTAGAGATAGAGGGCTTACCAGGACGGATGTGAGGATGAACGCAGCCTCGAGAGTCTGACGGCAGCCTGAGAAAGGAACTGAGTGATGGAGGATATGACACGAAGACAGTGGCGCGGAAGAGGTTCGAAAGCTTTGGAGTGCTAGGGTTCTTGCTTTTTGGGCTCAGGGAAGAAAATGAAAGTGAAAGGTTTTGGACCCTTCGAATGGGGTTTATTGATGGGGGGGAAAGACCAAACGGCGCAGCCGTTTGAAATTCGGGGTGTGGGCGACAGCTGGCTGCACGACCCAATGACGCGAAGCCACGTGGCCCTGAAAGGCGGCTGTCAGTACGGCTGTACGACCTTTGAGGAGACAGCGGAGGTAATGGCCGGCCAATCGAGACAGCTCGGCGACTGATATGTCGCCAATTACGCTCGGCTTGGTAGGGCGCAACTGAACCGTGGCTCGGCGGCAGGCATTCCCCCAATCAAGCTCGGCCTAGCATGGGCGCGACTCGACATTGCTCGGCGCAGAAGTGTCCCAATTCAGCCATGGCTCGGCGGCAGGCATAGCCTTGTTCAAGCTCGGCCTGGCGAGGGTGCGATTTAATCATAGCTCGGACACATTGGTAAACCCAATCACGATAGCTCGGATGGGTTTAAGGGGCAATTGTGAGGGGAGATTTGCATTGGACTGTACGGGCCGAGCAAT
>JAPPVO010007639.1:0-42304 GCA_030407325.1 Camellia japonica | reverse complement strand
TGATGCTATTTAATGCCAAAATTCTAGCTTCATCCACATTCTCTAATTCCAAGCACATACTCTGATGGTACTGTTGAGGAACTAACTGATCTTGGCATCTCACCCTCAAGGACTTGATGTTAATTTCTAAAGGTAACACTGCATCATGCCCATATACTAAGGCATAAAAAGTAACTCATGTACTTGATCTTGGAGAAGTCCTATAAGCCCATAATACATCCAACAGTAAGTTATGCCAATTCCTGGGATTGTTCCACAACTCTCTGTATTCTTTTTTCAAGGATTTATTGGATGATTCTGCCTGACCATTTACCTGTGCATAATAGGGGGTAGAATTAACAAGGCTAATCCTAAACTCTGCTACAAAAGACTTTACCATCTTCTCATGAAATACTATCTCATTATCAACAGTTATGGTCTATGGGATGCCAAATCTGTGGATCAGATCTTTAATGAATCCAATAACTTCAGTCTGGTCTACAGCCTTATATGGTTTAGCTTCAACCCACTTAGTGAAGTAATTTGTGGCCACTAAGATGAAACAATGATGCTTCGACGAGGGTGGATGTATTTTTCCTATCATATTCATAGCCCATCCTCTAAACGGCCAAGGCTTCACAACCGTATGCAAATCAGTTATTGGTACATGTCTTATCGTGCCATGTTTTTGGCATGCCTGCCAACCTCTAGTATATTCTATACAATCTTTAAGGATGGTTGGCCAATAGTAGGAATGTCTTCGAAGCAGCCATCTCATCTTCACACCAGGCTGATGAGCTCTGTAGATGCCTTCATGGACCTCAGCCATGGCTGTCAATGCCTCATTTAGCCCTAAACATTCCAATAATAACCCATCTGCTCCCCTTTTGTAAAGAGCATTACCGTACACTATATATTGCATAGATTGTAATTTGATTTTTCTGCTGGCTTTCGAAGATGAACCAGTTAGGTACCGCATTATTGGATACCTCCAATCTTATTCTTGTAAGTCATTATGATTGACTTCTAACACCATATTCCTTTTGGTTAAGGGTGGTATTACTTTTTGATATGTTGTTTGGCTTATGTTCATTTGAGTGTTATCCCTTCTCCTGAAATTTGAAGTTTTCTGAGCCACATAATTGGCTTTTTTATTCATGAATCTTGGGACATAAGTCACATTTACTATCTGGAATTGAGAAAGCAAATGTAATGCAACGACATAGTATGGCAACATGCTTGCACTTTGACATTTGAAAATTCCTTTCACTTGGTTAACCACCAATTAAGAATCTCCAAATATATCAACTGCATGAGCTTGTAACCCAATAAGTATTTCCAGTCCCATTATTAAAGCTTCATATTCAGCTTGATTATTGGAACAAGTAATTTCATCTACTCTGAAACCATGTGTGGTTTCTACCACCTGTGGTGACTTAATCACCACACCAATTCTAGTTAGACCGTTAGCTTTTGATCCATCAAACAACATTTGCCATGGTTCAATATTAACCATACCAAGATCTATTATCTCTTGGTTTTCTGTCTGACATGGATGATCTGCTAAGAAATTAGCTAAAACTTGTCCTTTCACTGCTTTTTGGGGGAGATATTCTAGATGAAATTCTGATAAAGCTAGTATCCATTTACCAATTCTTCCTCTTAACATAGGTCTAGACAACATATACTTAACCAAATATGTGGTTGCAATTACTAAGACAGTTGTAGGCAAAAGATAATATCTTAGTTTCATTGCAGCAAAATACAATGCAAGACACAGCTTTTCTACAGCTAAATATTTACATTCACAAGAATTTAAGAACCTACTAAGGTAATAAACTACTTGCTATTTTCCCTCTTCATTGTTCTGGGCTAAGAAAACTCCCAGTGAATCTTCTGCTGCAGCAATGTACAACTTCAAGGGCTTATCACTCTTTGGTGGCATCGGCACAAGAGGCTTGGCCAAGTAGGCTTTGATTCCTTCGAAAGCAGTTTGATGCTCTACTATCTACACAAACTCCTCTTCATCTTTTAACCTTAATAAGGAAGAAAATACTTTAGTTTTTCCTGCATTATTAGAAATAAATCTTCGAAGAAATTAATCTGTCCAAGGAATTTTTGTACTTCTTTCTTACTTGATGGAGGCTTGGCTTCAATGATGGCTTTGGCTTTATTTTGATCAATTTGTATTCCCTTCTTGTGTACTACATAGCCCAAGAAGTTTCCAGCTGATACACCAAAAGCACATTTGAGAGGATTAAGTTTCAACTTAAACTTTCTCATTCTTTCAAAAGCTGCTTCCAAGTGAAACAAATGTTCCTCCATGGATTAGGACTTCACTACAATATCATCAATGTAACACTTTAAATATCTTCCAATGAGATCATGGAAGATAGTGTTCATAGCTCTTTGATATGTAGCCCCAACATTCTTCAGGCCAAATACATCTGTTGAATGTAACAATTTCTATATAACAATTTCTACCTACTCCACCTACAATTTCTACCTACTCCACCTACAAATACTCCACCTACTCAACATTAGTTAGTGCTCCATTAGTTAGTGCTATAGTTAGTGCCCCATATAGTTAGTGATATAGTTAGTGATCCATTATGGTATAGTGCTCCATTATGGCTCCATTGTATCCCATTTCTCTCTATAAAAGAGAGCTCTTGTAAACACATTGTATATGAATCAATAATATCAATACATTAATTTTCTACATGGTATCAGAGCAATAAGATTTAGGCTTGTATTTCTTTCTTACCGGCGGGCAGCCGGTGTGGACGTCCCCGAACGCCCCGGGAGGGTTAAGTCCCGTTCTGTTCATATTGGGGTCACTACAGTTCAAGGACGCAAATGTCACGGTTCTTAATCTTGAACCAAGGAGTCCAAATCCGGCAAATCGTTTTGGAAAACAGATTTTTTGAAAGAAGTGCCAAACATGGACTGCTTCGCCAGATACAGAGTCGCCACCTAAATATTTTTTTTAAAATGGGAAATTTAGGAAACCCTGACTCGGTGCCAAAGGCCACGTGTCCGTCATCACCAAAGTTGCCTCGGCTCGGGAACTTGGGTACGATTGGGGAAGGTCACTTCGTGAGCACCCCCGCTCGCCCGGTCAAAGACCGGCCTCTACTAACCGTGATATCTGATTTTGAAAACCTTGTATGCTCTTATTCCGATTATTAGCCTAGGTTACTATGTGATGCTTGCAGCAAACAAGTATAGACTGAGTCGCCTGAATTGGAACAAAACATTTCATGTTTGTTTATTTGAAAATGGTTTGATGGTGCTACCCGCAGGTAGGCTAAGACGCGGATTTGCCACCCTCGGGTGGGCTTAGAAAACATGATTTTGCCACTATCTAGTGGGCTTAAAACAAACAGTCAACGCATTGTCCCAATTCAAGTAACTCAACCTCCACCCACAGGCATTCAAGGCAGTTATCTCACATAAGCATATAGCCTCATGGTAAGCATGCTATCATGGCAACACTCACACGCATGCAAGGATGCTAAAGCATAAAACTTACCGAGTACTCCAAGCCAAAAACAGAAACTTTATTAGAAATCATGCATGGTCCTAATTATACAGAATTGTCTAATGCAACACATGCAAAGATGCAACTATAGCAGGCTCGGCTTTTCTAAACATGGTATATGGAATGCTACAGCTAACACGTATTCAATTTGGAATTGAAATACAAATGCAGTTTGTATGATGTGCCGAGCCCGGTGCATGCAAAACAGATGAATGATGCAAACATGCTGTCATACTGTATGCTAATTGAAATATGCCCTATATCTAACCATCATAAGCGGGTAAATAAAAGGGAGAAAGAAATGGGGGTTGGAAGACATACATCACACTCACCCACACTTATTACAATTATCCCCTCGCGCAGAGGGTCCGAATAAATATACAGTCCGAAATAAAAGAATATTACAGTCCGAAATATACAGTCCGAATAATATACAAATTCCTAATTAATTAACAAATTAAACTAAGAAAGCTTTAAAATTGGCTGGCAAGCCAGGGGCTGCCTCACTTCTGATGAATGATGTATGCCGGATTGCCTTTGCGTAGAAATCCACTGGGATGCCCAATTTAGCCTCTGTTTGCAATGTTCTCGAAATGCGCGCCAGACTCCGAAAAGTTGCTGATTCCTTATTTTACTGCAACAGAGAGCAGGAAAAGGGCATAGTAATGTATTTCACAAATATATGCATGCCTCGATTCTCGTGCCACCAATCACGCATATCTATGCATGGTGACCGAGGAATCGGATTGCACAACTCAATATAGGGTGCAATGCAGATGAATGCTACAACAAAACCTAACTCCATCATGGGTAATCCGGAGTGTCGGTGACTGGGGAATTGAGACCCGTTCCGTCACTCGGAGTACGAAACGTGCCTCGTTTCCCGTGCCCGGGCTAACTCCTATCCCGAACACGATGCAATATGCATGATATACATGAAACGCAGCTAATATACAATCCTAGCATGCACAATGCTATGAAAATGAGATGCCTCGAAATGCGTGCCGAAAGGGCACGCAAACCGAGGTGATGACATAAAGGCATGAAATGACATGAAAAATGATATACAATGAGACTAAAAATGAGACGTCTCGAAATGCGTGCCCACGGGCACGCAAACCGAGAAAATGGCATACGGAATGCAATGATGTGAAAATGACATACAGAATGCATAATGGACTTACACTAACATGAGTGAGCCTCAGCCACACTCACATGAGAGGTCGTCGGATAAAAAAAGAAGTGCCTCGAAATGCGTGCCCACGGGCGCGCAAACCGAGGCGATGCATGCGGAATGCAAAATGACACGGGAATGATATGTAATGAGGCTAAAATGAGATGTCTCGAAGTGCGTGCCCGCGGGCACGCAAACCGAGAAAATGGCATACGGGATGCAATGATGCGAAAATGACATACAGAATGCATAATGGACTTATACCAACATGAGGGGACCTCAGCCACTCTCATACGGGAAGCCGTCGGATAAAAATGAAGTGCCTCGAAATGCGTGCCCACGGGCGCGCAAACCGAGGAAATGGATTAAAGCATGAAATGACATACAAAATGCGAAATGGACTTATACTAACATGAGTGAGCCTCAGCCACACTCATATGAGAGGCCGGCGGATAAAAACGAAGTGCCTCGAAATGCGTGCCCACGGGCGCGCAAACCGAGGCGATGCATTAAAGCATGAAATGACATGAAAAATGATATGCAAGCATGCAAATGAAGTTCAACACTTACAAATGATGCAAAGCAGTCCCAAAAGGCGGGGAAATGACACCGAATGCCCGGAATGGTCCCGAAATGCGATAATAAGCACCCGGAATGGCCTATAGCCATACTAAACATGCATAATTGGTACATGACATGCAAAAAAGTAGCAAGGCAGCCCCCAAAATATCATTTTCCAGTCACAAAAAGGGCTAAATAGCAAGCATGGATAGGGCAACAACAGCATGCAAAAATACGAGCCAAGAGAGGGGTATTGAAGCAAGTGATACATGCGATGCTCAAATGGAAAAGTACCCTTCTACAACACTGATGAGGGACTAAAAATATGCATATTTACAGTAGATGATAACCCCCAAATCAGTATGAAACCATGCTAAAAATGCTATGCAAGAATGAGGATATATAAGGCTATAACATGAAGTACCCCAAATATTGATCAAACCAATAAAGACCCTCAATGAGATATGACAAGAAGACCAAAATATGGATATTTTCAGTACTGATGATGGCTGAAATCAGAATCTAGATAAGCTTAAAAAGGCATGCAAAGTGGGGTCAAAGAGAGATATAAAGGCAAGTGTAATATGGAGACCCCAAACAAGATTGATCCCTTCTACAATATTGTATAGAGACACAAAATAAGCTCACTCACAGTTCATGGCATGTTCCAAAACAGACTGCATGTAGGTCAAATAAATCATGCAAGTTTACGGTAATTTGAAGGAATTATGAAGCAAGTGCAATATAAAGAGGCCAAACAGGGTTGAGCCCTTCTTAAATGTTGAAGAGGGGCTCAAAATATTCCCACTCACAGTTTATGTCATGCTCGAAATCAGATCACTCATAAGCTAGATATTTCATGCAAAAACAAGAGCAAAACATGGATTCAAAGCAAGTGGCACATGGAGCATGAAAACAAGGTTGGGCCCTTCTTAAATGTTTAATAGGGGCTCAAAATAAGCACAATATCAGTTCATGAGATGCTCCAATTCAGATCACACATAGGCCAAATATTCAATGCAAAATATTGCCATAAAAGATGCTATTGAAGCAAGTGTGCCATAGAGGGCTCAAACAGGGTTGAGCCCTTAATGAAAGATCAAAATGAGCTCAAAAGGGGACCACTTTCAGTAGGGGTCGGAGCTCAACACAATAGGGAAATAGGGTTAAGAAAGGAAGCAAGAAGATGGTACAAAAGAGGGATTTGAGATTTACCCTTGAAGACAAGACTTTTGCTACCTCTTTGCTTGATGAAAGTTGCTTCTAAACCCCTCAAGAAATCCTCCTTGCTGCTGGAAATGAAGTGGTGTTGGTGGTGCTAGGAGATGATGAACAAATGAGGCCAAAACTTAAGGATTTTAGAGAAATGGAGATGGATTGGTGTATGTATGCTTGAGGAATATTTTTCTAACCCTAGACACAAGTTTTTGGCTGCCTTATATGGACAAAAGGAAGGGTGTTAAGGTGGAGGGAAATGCACCCAAGCATTCCCCTCCAAAATATCCCCCGGATACAGATCTTTTCTGGGGGAAAAAGGTGCATAGCTGGAATGCACACAACCCAAGGAAGCTGGCCGGCTAGGCCCCTTTATTGGAGGTGGCCGGCCGGCCACCCCCCCTGGCCGGCCGGCCAGGGGCAAAATGGTCAACTGAGAATTGCTGGCCGGCCACCAGATGATGGTGTCCTCCCAGGTTTCCTCAACACAACCCTGTGGTTCAAATCTTGCAACTCTGAAACAGGAGAGAGAATAGGCCAATTCAAAGAGGGGTTCAAAAGGTTCAAAGAGAGTTACTGGCCGGCCAGGTGTTTTTAGTGTCCTCCCATGTGTGTACATCACAAATATGTGGTTTTGGCTCGAAGAAAATGGCCCTAGGGTGTTCAACACTAGCCCGGAAGTAAGAAAAACGGGCGCCGGGGGGCGCCGGAAGAGCATAACAGGTTGCTTGGACAATTGCTAGCCTCCCACCCTCCAGTGATCTTCCTGATGATAAAATAGAGGTACCTGCCAAAAATGAACAAAAACCGATGCAAAACGAATGCTCGGGGGCCAAACCGCGAGGTTCGGGGCCCGAAAACCGGCTGTAAGCACCGAAAGTGGCATTCAGCCACGAAGTGGGTATCTAAGATCCCAGTGTCCCTCGTTATGATGAAACAGAGGTACCTGACAAGAATGAACAAAAACCGATGCAAAACGAATGCTCGGGGGCCAAACCGCGAGGTTCGGGGCCCGAAAACCGGCTGTAAGCACCGAAAGTGGCATTCAGCCACGAAATGGGTATCTAAGACCCCAGTGTCCCTCGTTATGATGAAACAGAGGTACCTGACAAGAATGAACAAAAACCGATGCAAAACGAATGCTCGGGGGCCAAACCGCGAGGTTCGGGGCCCGAAAACCGGCTGTAAGCACCGAAAGTGGCATTCAGCCACGAAATGGGTATCTAAGACCCCAGTGTCCCTTGAAAGGGAGTAAATGAGATGAGAGCCAAGAACCGGAGGAATCGGAGATGGTTGGGTGGTCCCGAACCGAGGCACACGGCCTGACGGCTCCGAAAACCGGGAACCGGGCTCCGAAATGGGCAAAATGGCCTACGGCCACGAAACGTAGCCCACGGCCACTGAGAGATAGTCTGCTAGACCTCTCCCTCCCTGCAGGAAAGAAAATAGAGAAAATCGAGTCCGGTTCGCAAACCGAGACAAGGCACAAAGGAGAGTTCGGAGGTCCGGAGGCAGGGCGCACGGCCGCGACTCTAAGACTTCTGAACGAGCACAATATGCAACATCACCGAGTGCTCAATCGGTGACGTCTGAGTCTTAAGGTCGGTCAAAAATGGGGTGTCTACAGCCGGCCGGTAACTTTGCCTTCGCTGCCCGCTGGAATTTTCTACACATATCTTCACTCCGCTGCCACAAATTTATTCTTCTTGATCTTGATCTTGATCTTGTTGTTGCTGCTGCAGTTGAGCAGGCCTTGACAAAGTTGCATGTCTCGTCTGTAGTGTTCCCTTCAGGCACATCCACCACAAATGACATCCAATTTTCAGTTGTTGATAACCTGTCTGTTGCTTCTTCACCAGTAAGCACCATGGATGCATCCGGTTCAAATCTTTCTGGAAAGGATAAACATCCAGAAGCTACTGGAATGGGCTTATTCTCTCCAAATTTGTTGGAATCACTTGGCAAGTCTGGTACACCACCTTTTTTATGCCCAGGATCTCGAGAACCTTCAATGGGCTCATCCCTTTTTTCTCCCTATTATTGTTGGTGCCCTCCTATGGCATCAACTTTTCAATACACAGCAAAACCTCCACAACTGCCTATATCATTCACTGAATCACTATCTTTACCTCCACTTTCTTCTTTACTACCAGCTACAAGGTCTTCTAGTGTGTTGACACCAATATCACCTCTTAATGTGTCTGATCTTCCCCTATGGATTTTCCTACGTTTGCCTGAGCCACTGGACAGTTGCCACTATCTAGATCAAGTTCACCCCAGATCCTAACATTCACACCTCTAATGTGTGACCCTATTGTTAATATTCCAGTCATTGATGTTTATTCCTTCGGCCAAGGCTACCTTGTGAGTGCAGGTCCTGCTATCTCGACCAGCATTCCACCGTTACACCCAAACTTGTGAATCCATTGATTCCAGAATCTGATTCTGTTGTTGAAAAGGGTGCAAGAGAAACTCTGCGTCTGCTCATCAGTTCCAACCAGACCAACCCTCAGGTGATGGATGTATTTCCGTCTGTTATGACCAGTACAGAGGAGAAGAAACACAGCATTATTGCTACTGGGAGCCGGGGTCTTTACATTGGTGCTAGTGATGTTGGTGCTGTTGCAAGCAGCATTGCTGCCATGGGAGGATTGGTTCGCTATCGGAGAAATCTATAGGAGGTAGTGTGATGAAGAGATGATCATCAGCCAAGGCAATTTGGTGGATCAATTAGAGAAATCAGGTGGTCCAGGCGGATCGCGCCCCAAAACCATGTCAACCACTCTCCACCTTTTGTTTTGATTTCTCAATATATTTTCTTTCACATTATTTCTTTCTTTATTTTTCTTTCACATTATTTTTAATCTTTTTCAATCAAATTCATACCATTTAGATTTGCACACCAACATTATTTTATTCATGCCAGGGATCAAACTTGATCACCATTTTACATTAAAAAAAAAAAAAAAAAAACCAAACAATCTCCAACCTACAACCACCACATCAACCAGCCTTACTTCTTCGCCTCTTCAGCTGTTCTCTTCTTCTTGCCTTTGTCTTGGGCGTCCCTTGCCGGTGCTGCCTCCGTGTTTCCCACGCCGCCGAGCACGTTCACTTCCCGTTGCTCCTCAACCGTCACATATGGCGGCCCTCCAAATCTGAGCATCACGGTGGCCTTCCGCTTCAGTTCCTTGTTTTCTGCCTTCAGCCCACATATCTCTCTGCTCGGGTATCCTTATACATGCCCTGGAGCAGAGCCAGTTGGGCGGTTAACTGCTGCACCTCATTTGTCCTACTCTGAAGCCGGTGCGACAGGTTTGAGACCGCAGTCATGGTCTCAACACATGACTTCAATGTGTAATAATTCGTCTCAATATCCGATTGTGCAGCCATTCTTTGCTCCACAGACAGCATCGGAAAGTTCAAAGGCGCAAAACCAGGGGCGCTTGGTCCAGGGGCGCTTGGTTGCGGTTCAAGGGCACCTGCCCCGACTATCTCTCTTGTGGACTCGTTGAGGTCGGGAAAGAGAGTGAGACCACGGGACGAAGAGGCTATGTTCTGGGTAACGGGGCGGGAAGAAGAAGCCATTTTCTGGGCAACAGAGTGTTTCAGCGATACAACTCTCAGAAAACGAAGAGTTTTTCGGAGGTTTTTTTCAGCCGGTTTTTTTGTCTATGCATCAGCGGCTGCCTCGCCTTGGTTTAAATAGGCAAGGCAGACACGCGTATCACGCGCCTCTCAACGCCAGACGACAAATCGGCGCGCATTTTGATGGCTCGACTTTTTGATGGCACACCTTTTGATGGCACGCCTTTTGATGGCACGTCTTTTTGATGGCACGCTTTTTGATAAGATTGGGCACGCCTTTTGAGGGTGCGACTTATATGGGTCCGACAAGACTCTGTAAACTGTCCCGACTTTGATTCCGGTTAGCTTCTATATGGGTCCGACAAGACTCTGTAAACTGTCCCGACTTTGATTCCGGTTAGCTTCTATAAGGGTCCGACAAGACTCTGTAAACTGTCCCGACATTGATTCCAGTTAGCTCCTTTAAGGGTCCGACAAGACTCGGTAAACTGTCCCGACATTGATTCCGTTTAGCTCCTATATGGGTCCGACAAGACTCGGTAAACTGTCCCGACAATGATTTCGGTTCTCAGCTACAACGGTTCGACACAGCCGTATAATGTCTTCTACAACGGTCCGACATGACCCCGTAAACTGTTTTCTACAACGGTCCGACATGACCCCGTAAACTGTTTTCTACATCGGTCCGATATGACCCCATAAACTATCTTCTACAACGGTCCGACATGACCCCATAAACTGTCTTCTACCTTGGTCTGCCATAACCATACCGGTCTTCTACAACGGTCTGACACGACCATACAGTGTCTCCTATCCACTTTTATTTTATTTGTCAGATTATTTTTTCCTGTTTTGTTACTCTCTCCAAACTCAAGTTGGTTAGTTCCTAACCCCCTTAAGTTTGAGGGGGGCTGTTGAATGTAACAATTTCTATGTAACAATTTCTACCTACTCCACCTACAATTTCTACTACCTACTCCACCTACAAATACTCCACCTACTCAACATTAGTTAGTGCTCCATTAGTTAGTGCTATAGTTAGTGCCCCATATATTAGTGATATAGTTAGTGATCCATTATGGTATAGTGCTCCATTATGGCTCCATTGTATCCCATTTCTCTCTATAAAAGAGAGCTCTTGTAAACACATTGTATATGAATCAATAATATCAATACATTAATTTTCTACAACATCTTAACCCATTCGAAGGTGTCAATGTTCCCAGTACATCTGAATGCTGTCTTATGGATATCCTCTTCTGCAATACAGATTTGGTTATAACCAGAGTGCCCATCCATCATTGATAAAATCTTGTGCCCTGCTGAACCATCCACCAATAAATCTACTATGGGCATGGGGTACTCATCTTTTGGAGTTGCTAAATTTAGGTTTCTAAAATCGATGCATACCCTCATTTTACCATTCTTCTTAACTACAGGCACAATATTGAATAGCTATTCAACATATATGGCTGTTCTTATAAAGCCTGCCTTAAGGAGCCTAAGAATTTCCTCCTTGACCTTCTGGATCACTTCAGGACTCATCCTTCTTGGTTTTTGCTTGTATGACTTGAAATTAGGCTTCATAGGGAGCCTATATTCCACTAATGATCTATCTAATCCTAACAGTTCATTATAAGACCATGCAAAACAATCTTTATATCTCTTTAAGACCATCAACAACTGGTCGCTGTCAGGAGCACTTAACCAAATACTGATGTAGGTGGGTTGCAGTGTAGAACCTTCCCCTAAATTTACCTATTCCAAGGGGTCTTGTATCTAAGAACTCACAAATTCTTCTTTTTTGATTTCTTTTGTCTTCAAAGAAATTTCTTTGCTTTGTTCTACTCCCAGTTTCTCTGATTCAACATCTTTGCCCTCCTCCTCATAGACAAAGTCTGTCCATAAGGCTTCTTCCTCCTGTATTTCCTGGACTTTTGTTTCAATGTCCAATGCACAATACTTATCAAAAGTCATAGGTCTGACCTGTTGTTGTTCATGCTTATAGCTAACTACGATGGCTTCCTTTTCTTGTTCTTGAACCTTTTGGACTATTGCTTTTAAGTCCAATGCTGTGAATTTGACTAAAGCCAAAGGTCTAGCTTCTTGGGTTTCATCTTTTTGCCTATAACCAGGCATCATTATCATCTTTGATGACAAATTCTTTATCAGCACTCTCCTGTACCAAGTGCTTCAAGTGTGCTACTTTTTCATCAGCCGTCACTTCGGCTGAACCATTAGGTTTTCTCAATATACTAAGTGGTGTTACTCCTTCAGTATACAACTTGGCCTCCGCAAAATCAGCACAAGCAACAAAGGGTTGAGGGTCTGCATTGATCTCCTCTGTCTCTCCATTGCACAAGGCTATCATTATCTTCTAATGTAGAGAGAAATGCACACATTTGTTGGTGTGAATCCAATCCCTACCAAGTAGAGCATTATACTTAGCATTGCTGTCAATAACAAAGAATGATGTCATGCAATCTCTGGTTCCTACACTCAGGTTGATGAGAAAAATACCCTGAGCCATATGTTTATCTCCAGCAAAACCAGCAATGGTTGTGCTGGTTGGGATTAATTTGGGGTTCCTTTTCCTTAATTTCTTCAAAGAAGATTTCGAAAGTAGGTTCACCGCTGCTCCATTATCCACCAATACCCTATTCATCTGTATCCCATCGAAAAAGGTCTTGATATACAAGGACTTGACATGCTGTGTCATGGATGTTATAGGGTACGCAAAAGGATATGAGAGATTAATACTCACTTCTTCCTCACTCTCGTCTCCAGTTTCCATTGGTGTGGCCACTTCGGATTCATCTTGAACTATACTAACCTGTGAATCTTCACTAGAAATTGGAATAGGGTCAATCTCCTGACCTTCTTGGTTTTCATCTTCAGCCTGGAATTCCTGTGGTAGTATATGCACCATATTCACTGATACTGGAGGAAATGAGCCAAATTGAACCACTGGTTGTACTTGCTTCTTTTCCAGACTGACTTGTTCAATTACTTCAGAAACATCTTCCATGCTGCATTCTGGCACTTCAGTACTAGTGACTTCTTTCGAATGGTCTGTTCCTGCTGGTTTTTCGACCAAAAATGTCTGTTCAGCCATGAAGCCATCAAACATCTCCTCCTCAACCATCTCTTTCCTTTGGCCTAGGTCAACTTCTCCCTCTGTCTCACTGTCGCTTTCCATTAAAGCCTTTTCAAGACCTGCTAAACTGGATCTTTCTTTGGCATTTAGTTCAAAGTGAACTTTAGTCAACTACTCTTTGCTGAAACTCCTTCTGTCTCGAGGAGTCAATTTTGGACTATGATCCAACTTTGGACTTTTTCATCCCTCTGTCTAGCCTTTTGACTGGGCCAATGAAGAACTTTCCCCACTTTCTTTCAGATCCTTTTGGTACTGAGTGTACCTTCGCTGGATCTTCCTCCTTTGGGACCTAGAAATTACTAGGGCCTTTTTTGGTTCCTTTGTTTTTGGATGTTTTAGTAACACCTAATTATTTGGAGTCACCAAGGGAGGTTTAACCGTCCTACCCTTGTCTCCAACAACACTTCTCTGGGTAGGTATTTCCTTAGGTTTGTTCTGCATGACAAACCAATCTGGGACCCCAGGTACCCATGAACCCACTAGCTCAGTTGTTGAACTGTCTCTTTCTACCTTTAAAGCCAGTTTCGAATCTGCTTGTGGAGACCACTGCTTCGCCCTGACCCCCTGTCTTGGGCCTAATTCAGGCCTTCCACGAGGGTGGCTACTTTCCATTTTGTGTGAGACTGGTCTAGGAGGCCAGTCTTTGGCTTTGATCCCATAACTTGAGCCCACTTTGGACCTCCTCTCAGGATGATTGCCCTCCATCCTATAGTAGTTGGGTGGTCTGAACTCATGTAAAGGTCTCTTGCCCTTGGAATGCATTCTAGTAGCTGTTGGTCCAGCCAAAAATGGCTGCTTCCTGGGACCAGTTGGGTATGGCCTTTTGTTGCAGGCACTGGTTGGTTTAGGGCGTTTCTGCACATCCTTGTAATACAGCTTCCCATCAATTGGGAGCCCTTTCAACCATTTGTAACTTGACCTGCATTTGGGACACATTCTTTGCATGACAGCTACCTCTAAGGAGTCATCATCTAGTGCCTCCTCACTAGAGTCTTCCCTTTGGTCTGCAAAGCCCTGTCCATTCGCTGGTGAACTTCTAGTATCTTTTTGACAGTAGTCTAACTGGCAACATGCATCTGTACATTAGCATCTTCCAATTCCTTCAAGGATAAGTTCTAGAAGTTTGTCACAATAACATTGGCTATATCTTCTTCAATTTCTGGGAATAGATTAGTGTCAATTCCCATAGCTTTCTCTTCTTTAGCTGGGAATTTTAAACTCCCCTTTCGAATCTGTTCTTAGATCTTGTCCCGAAAAACAATACAGTTTTTAATTGAATGAGATCAAGAATTGTGCCATTTACAATACATTTTTCCTTTAAGTTCTTCTGGAGAAGAAATTTTGACTCCCTTTGGTGACTTTAGGAAATTTACTGCAAGCAAATGATCAAAAATGTCATATGTCTTTGTTAAATCGAAAGAATATTTCCTATGAAGGTCTTTCTTTTTAAACTACTGATCTATTGTAGTGTCTTTATGAATTAACGCCTCACAGATCACAAGCTATTTCCCTACGATCTCTGCTGCATCAATCTCATAATTAGGATCTCTATAATACGTCTTGTATGATGTATTACTTCGATCTTGTTCTTCCTCAAGTAATGATTCATATCTAGACACCTTATAGGTTAATTCCACTAAGTCTCGAAACTCAGTTGAGTCAAACTTCTTTCGAAGCCTAAACTCTAAACCATTTTGAGCCAATCTCACAAATTCAGACTCTGGTAGAATAAAATTTAAAAACTCAACCAGTATTATCGTATTGGACATTCGATGCACCGGGGAGACGTTTATCGAAAAACCGTGTAATATGTGTATCACAACAATACTCACTCGTTGTCCTTCGTAAACTTCTGTCACAACATTGGGTAAATTACTAAGATACCCTCACTTAACCACGTGTCAATCCTCTGAAGCGAGTGTCTTCATTTTCCAGCAACCGCGAGTGCTCTCTTTCTTTCTCTCCCTCCGTAACTGCCACGACCTCCATCATTCCTTCCCGGCAAAATGAAAAACAAAATTTGCATCTGAATTTCAATTTCAATTTCATTCTATTTCACAACCACAAAACTCCTCCCCTTATAAATAGCCGCGACGCTTCACTACTCTCTCACGTTTCAACACTTTCCAAGTTTTGAAATTTCGAATTCGTCTCTCACTCTCCAAGTCTCTCAGTTTTAGAAGATCACACCATGAAAGGACCAAAAGCCACCTCGATCGCTCACAAGAAAATTGACTCAGAGTACGGTATTTGTTTTCTGATTTCGTTTTTGTTGTTGTAACGACCCCATCACGTATAATGATTAGTACTTGATTAATCAAGAGGATTTGAAATTAATTGCCGAGTATTATAATTTAATTTGGGATTTATGAGACTTGTGGGATCTGACTCGTGTGTGACTCTATTAAAGATTTATTTTGGAATTAGAAATTAAGGATCCAAATGGCTTAAGGAAGTGAGGTTAAGAAGTTGGATCAATCTAATTTTAATTAAGGACCCATTTGGGATTTTAATTAAATATTCGTTCCAGTTTAGTAAAATTAAGGTTCGATTAATTAGATCCAAATTGGAGTTAATTGAGCTAATTAAATTATGAAGATTGAGAATTGTAATTATTGCGAATTAAATTTATTTATGGGGTGTCCTATTTGAATATGTAATTTAATTGGCGGAAACTTGGAGTTTGATCAGAAATTGAAGACCTAAATGATTTAAGAAAACCAAAATTGAGGTTGGAAATAAGTTTAATTTAATAATTGGAACCTTTTGGGATATGGATTAAAAATCTGATTTGGACTGATAAATTTAAATATATTTAATTAGTCTCTAATGGAAGTCAAACAGATTAATTAAATTATGAGAGATTTATGATTTGTTACAATTAATTTAATTATGTGTTAATCAATATTATTTAGATTAAGTGTTGCCTAATTAAGTTAATTTTAATCATAAATTAAATGATGTTAAATTTGAGAGTGCATGTAGGTGTGGGTGTACTGAAAATAAAGTGTGTGTACAAAGAAATCTGTTAGTGTGTGCATGTGAGAGTGTTGTGTTGGGAGCCTTAGATGAGTGCACGTGTGT
The DNA here is from genome assembly GCA_030407325.1 of Camellia japonica. Classification (NCBI taxonomy): domain Eukaryota; kingdom Viridiplantae; phylum Streptophyta; class Magnoliopsida; order Ericales; family Theaceae; genus Camellia; species Camellia japonica. The sequence continues at coordinate 26,002 of JAPPVO010007639.1, read as the reverse complement.
AGTGTGAAGAATGAATGTTATGTGTGTGTATATGAAGAGGGAGACAGCAGGCAACTCATTTATTTATTTATTTTTATTACTATTACTTGGTGGAGCTATGGTTATGTTGGAGGAAAGTTGAGAGCAAAAAAAAAAATTGTTAATTCACATTGTTCTGGGCAACCCGTGGGAGAGAAACCGTGAGAGAGAGAAAGGAAGAGAGAGAGGGAGAACTCAATTTACTTGGTTATTGAAGAAGAGAAGAGTTGCTGGAAATGGAAGAAGGCTAAAGGAAAAGCTATGGATTAGAGAAAGAAATGAAGAAAAGAAAAGGGGAAGTGGAGGAAAATCAATTAAAATGCTGAAATTAAAGTTTAAGGTATGGATTCATGCTTAATTGTTATAGAATCTTTATATTATACTTGAAATTAAGGATGAAATTGGACTCAAAATCATGTAATTAATAGGAATTAGCATGAAGATGAAGAAAATTGGAATTATGTTTATAGATGATGGAGATAAATTGGAAGTTAATTAGTTAGAGTTTGATTTCTATTATTCTTCACAAATTGAAACTCATCCTTGCATGCATGTTGGAATTACAAGGTTTTAGATTTAATTCATGTGTAAAAAGACTTATGAGATTAAATTTGGGCTTGCATGTAAAATCAAGTTAGGACCAAAAGTATGAATTATGATTTCTTAAATTTGTTAAATTTGGGTTCAATTTCATATAAATAGATGAAGTTAGCAAGATGATGAATAAATGGAGTTGTGTACAATTTATGGAAATTAAATTAGAAATCAATTATGTTGACTTTAATTTTGTAACCTTGCATGAGATTAAGCTTCATTGTTACATGCATGAATAAATTTTACAAGTCTAATACTCTAATTACACATGCATCATGGATTTTGAAGGATTTGGATTAATTCAATCTCATATTTTGAAGAGAAAAAGGATATGTTTTATGAACATCAAGTTTATGGAAAATTAGAATTAATCCTAATGCTAGATAAAGCTTTGATTTTATAATTAGATTTTTAATCCTCGAATGTAATGTAATTTAAGATTTTATTTGAATTAAACATATTTTGATTATGAATTAAGTTGAGGTTACAAATTAAGTTGAGTTTAAGATTATGGAAATTAGTTGGAAAATTTATAAGAATATAAAATTAGTAATTTTGATGTCAATTTCATACATGTGAATAATTTTCTAAGGAATTTATGACTTTAATTTCATGCTTTGAAGAAAAATAGAAAGAGTCTTGAAAGTTTAATTCGTGTTTTAAAATTTGTGGGCTTGAAATTGGGTTTGATATGGAGAAGATGAGTTAAATCTAAATTTGGTCAACTGGAGCATGATTTTGAATAACTGATTTCTAATTGAGAGCCTTTACTAAATTATACAATGGTTCTTCATTTTTGTGTACCAAAAATACATGTTTTGAGGCTTTGAATATCAAATATGAACTTCAATTGCCATTTTGGAAATTTCAGAATTTATGTTGTCCGCTCGAGCGAGGAAAGCCTCGCTCGAGCGTGAAAATTGAGCTCCCAGTAGTTTTTCAAATTTTGCAGTCCGCTCGAGCGATTAAAGTGGCGCTCGAGCGGAGACCCATTTTCAGCATATTTTGGAAAATTGCATGTAGTTCACATTTTTATTCTCATCTCTTTCTAAGGCATTTTAGACATGATTTGTGATTCAATAAGGATTAATAGGCTATCATTCAACATAGATTAGTTAGTTAAGGAATGAATCATTGATCTAGTGGTAATTGTTTTAGAAACCAAGTAGAAGATCAATCTATTTAGAAAAGAATGGCTTAGTAATGAAAGAATATGTGAAATAAGAACCTGGCTTATTTGAATGAGAAAGAATAAGCATAGTGGAACTTCAGACTATTTAGACGGGAAAAGACTAGGAAAGTCAAGTTTGATCAATGGAGTAATATTGTATTTCAATGTGTATATGTTATGTGCTTGTGTAGGTCACGCACCATTATCTGCCTGATTTATCTGATATGTCCAGTCTGTCTGATTGCTTCTGCAGCCATCTGTGAGTAAAACTCTGTAAAGTTATGTTTAACTTTAAGTATTTTCTGACTGATATGATATGATCTGTTTTTCTGAAATGCTACTTTATGAGTTATGAATGAATGTCCAATTTTCTAAAATGTATTGTGGCACCCTTAATTCACGTGGCCCTCGCCCGGGGGTGACAATACCCGCGGCCAGTCTGTATCTGGCCCTCGCCCAGGGGTAACAATATCGCGGCCAATCTGTATCTGGCCCTTGCCTAAGGGTAATAATACCATGGCGACTTGTGTACAAGATATGGACCTTTATGGTCGTTGGTACCAACTATGTATATGGGTCTCTGGACCAATCTGATCTAATAGCTAATGGGTGTACCACGTATGATGTTATGCAAATCTAGATATGAACATGATTGTGAATCTAAATCTATTTCTGTTCTGAAGTCTGTATATGTTTTGATTTAAATACTGGATTCTAAATTATGCTAGACATTGTTCATAAAACCCCTTTACTCTGTTATTATTCACTGGGCTCTAGTTCACTGTATTATTTATGTATGTAGGTAATCAGGCGCGTGACCAGGCTTAGAGGCATCTGCCTAGAATTTGTTTTTGTCAGCCAACCTCTGTGCCTCCCGTGGAGGTTCCGGATATGTCAAGTGATTATTACTATGTGATTTAAAGGTTAAGTTTTGTTTTCGTGTTGGTTGAACAAGTCTTGTGTATTTTGTAAATAGGGCTAAGTCCCTTCTATCTAATCTGTATATATATGATGACTTAAAGATAGTGTGTATATATGTATATAAAAAGTTTAAAACTTTTTTGTCTCATATAAGTCTGCACTGCTCAACAGACGTTGTATATCGTTATTTGCTTCCGCTAGCCCCTAATATTATGTTAATCTGTCTCAGAGGCCATCGGTAATCCCAAGATTACTGGCCGGTTACGATGCTAAACCTATAGGGGTGGGTTTGGGTCGTGACAGTTGTTTTCGTTTTCGTTATGGCTCTCTCCTCGTTGAGTTTCAACTGCTTTTGATTTTGCTTCTATGCTTGTGTTTCGAAGAATGGTGAAGAAACGTAAGGCTGATGCGAGTGCGAAGAAGGGGAAAGCGAGCAAGAAGAACTCCGGTGCTCCGAAGCGTCCTTCGAGTGCATTCTTCGTCTTCATGTGAGATTTTACCTCACATTTTCGTATTGATCGATTTTCTCCTTTGTATGGTGATTTTTTCTGTTGTGTTCGTTGTTTGTTGATGCTCTCTTTTTCTTTTTTTTCCTTCTGGTGATGGTGGATTAATAGGGAGAAGTTCAGGAAGTCGTTCAAAGAGAATTTTCCTAATAACAAATCGGTTTCAGTTGTGAGATACGAAACTTTGATCTAGCTTTTGATTTATAAGCCTCGTTTGATATTTACTGTACTGAACTTTCTCACCTTCTGTTTGGTTGCAGAGAAAACTAAGTGTTAGGTCCTTTTATTGCCAAATCCACGAACAAACTCTGTTTTATAGAGTTGTAATTTTTCCTTATTTTTTTGGCTTTCCTGCTCGAGCGGGACCATTTGCGCTCGAGCGGAATGTGTGCAATCTCAGTAGTTGGGTATGTCTGCCAAAATTCTGAAAAGTGTGATTTTGCGCTCGAGCTTGGGTTCTAGCGCTCGAGCGGAAACATGTTTAGTCAGACGCGTGTTTTAGTGGATCTGCTCATCCTGCGCTCGAGCGGAATGCGTGGCCCCTGTTTTCTATATATATGTGTTTATGTCTTATTTTAGGGTTAAGTTTTCCAGATCTGTTTTGGAGGCTCTGGGGTTTTGTTTTGGGGCTTGTTTGCTAGTTTTCCGTGATGTTTTTGAGTGAGGTTTGATCCTATGATTTAAGATATATACATCAAGGAGTTTGTTTCTTCATATTGAAGAGTGTTCTACTTCAGTGGAATCCAGAGATTCAAACGTGGAGTGTCAAAGGATTTTGATGCTGTGTGTAGTCGTTGATTCAACAAGTGAAGTTGTGTATTCAACTTCAGGTTAATCATTTCCAAGACGAAAGTTGCGGTGAAGGATTTACAGAAGATTTGAGGACAAACTGGAAGCATTTGGATAATTTGTTTGTTATCTTTGTAATGTTTCTTTCTTCAGTAGTGGATTGATTTGTGGTGTTTTGCTCATGGTTTTTTGATCACAATTGAAAGTGTTTCAATTGTGGTTTTTCCACGTAAAAATCGTTTTGTCGATTTATTATTTTATTTTGAAAACAACAATCTAAATCACTTTCGTAAGTGTTTGATGATTTAGATTGTGTGTTTTGAATGATTGGGAATTAGAGTAATTAAATCTTGACCTAATCACGAATCACTTAGGATTTTCAATTGGAATCAGAGCGGGTCACTATTTGTTTTTATCAAAACTATAGGAGTGTGATTTTGTGTGATTGGTGTTATGGATTCAATTCGTGAAGGTAACTCGACCCATAGAGCTCCATTACTTGATGGTACAAACTATTCTTATTGGAAAGCTCGTATGAGAGCTTTTTTAAAATCCATTGATGAGAAAGTCTGGCATAGTGTGCTCTATGGGTGGAGTGAACCTATTGTCTCAATTGATGGTATTGATATTCCCAAACCCCTTGATAAATGGGACACAACCGATTATAAAACTCGAGTTAGAACAGCAAGGCTCTCAATTCCCTCTTTTGTTCCGTCACACCTGAAGAGTTTCGTCGTATTCGCACGTGTGAGGTAGCAAAAGAGGCTTAGGACATTCTTGAAACGATGCACAAGGGTACTACTTCTGTTAAAAGGTCAAAACTTCAACGTCTCACCTTTGCCTTTGAAACCCTTTTTATGCGTGATGATGAGACGTTTGATGATTTCTATGCTAAACTTAGTGACATCGTGAATTCCTGTTTCACACTCAATGAAAAAATCCCTAAAGCTAAACTTGTCGGAAAAATTTTGAGATCATTACCCGAGAGGTTCTAATCAAAAGTGACAGCCATTGAGGAGGCTCAGAATGTTGATAGCCTCAAGCTTGATCAGTTGGTTGGAAACCTGCAGACTTATGAAGCCCACCAGATTTCTAAGAAAAAACAAAAAGAAAGTGTGGCTTTCACTAGTGCTCATGAGACTGCAAAAACTCCTGAGACTGAGTTTGATTTAGAGTCTGAGATGACGGCTATGTTTACTAGGTAGTTCAAAAAAAAATTAAAGAAAAAGAAGCCTAATTTCAAAGACCCTATTTCAAAAGACAAAAGTAATGATAAACCCAAAACTTTTCCACCAAAACTTGCTCCAAAAACTGAAAAGAAAATTGTAAAGGGGCAAGGGGTTAAGTGTTATGAATGTTAAGGGTTTGGACATATTGCCCTTGAATGTCCTTCGAAAAAAATCGAAAGAAAGTCTACACAGTGACTTGGGATGATAAAAACGAGTCGGAGCAAGAACCTGAAGAAATTGAATCTAGTGAAGATGGGGATAGTGCTTTCATGGCATTCTGGTCCACTTTTACTCAACCTCTTCCGAAGCAAGTGGAATCTGCTCGTGGCCAGAATCTGCATCATGCTCCCACTTTTGATGGGAGTAATTACTTGTTTTGGAAGATCAGAATGAGAGCGTTTTCTGAGAGCTTTCAACCCAGAAGGCTGGCAAGCCATTGAAGAGGATGTTGAAAGTGCTGACAATCCGAGCAACCAAAGAGTTCGGATTACTATTCGTGGAGCAATTTCTGATGAAGAACAGCAACGGGTTGCTCACTACACTAAGGCTAAAGATGCATGGGACATTCTGAGCCAATTTCATGAAAGAGGAGAGTCATCTTCACCACCATCTATCACATTTCCTGCCTTAGTTGCTCGACTGGATGAGGTTAGGGAGAATGAGGAGAAAATGAAGATAATGAAACATCAGAAGACAATGATGAGATTACTGGTGATGATCTACAATAAGCTTACGAAAAGCTTTATGATGAATCTCTAAATTTGTCCAAGATTAATGACAACTCACTCTCAAGCTCAAAGCATGTGAAAGTGAGAATGTCAAGTTAAAAGGAGAACTTGTAACAGCAAAATAGAATGTCATCAAGATCTCTAGTGACAGGCAAGATCTATGTGGGAAACTTCTATCCTGTGAAACTGAAAGGAATGAACTCCTGAAAGTGTATTCCACATATGAAGAGAAGCTTGAAAGCCTTGAGATGTCACAAGCTACATTGGAAGAGATGGTTTGTCACAAAGATGAAGAACTCCAAATTGCTAGAGCCACAATTGCCATGTGGAACAAAGGTTCCAAATCATTAGAAGACATCCTTGGGTCTCAAAAAATGGGTTGTGACAAAAGTGGGCTAGGCTATGTTAATGCGACAACTCACAAGGGACAAGCCTCTACATCACATGACCTGAAGACTCAATCAAAGGGAAAGTTACATGACCTGAAGACTCAATCAAAGGGAAAGTTGAAGGTAGGCCAGGGTGATCCCTCTCTTCATCTACCTAAAAGGGGTAAGATCAACAAAAAGGAAGTAAAACCCGTTTTTATTTGTTATCACTGTGGTAGGTATGGCCACATTCGTCCTTATTGCTTTGAATTGTTTGGTAAGGTGTCTCAAAAGGGTAGAAATTCAAATACTTTTTGGGTTAGGAGACAACCTTACATGTCTAGGCGGAATACCAAGAGTCATGATGGTATTCACAATGCCAAGACATTTACCAAGACCGCCAGACCTGATTTTGTTAAGACCAAAAAGATTTGGGTTAGAAAAGATAATTTGACTTGTTTATTTGTTCACACTGCTCTAAAAGAACATGACTCACACATGTGGTATCTTGATAGTGGGTTCTCTCGTCACATGTCAGGTGACAAATCCTACTTCACCTCCCTTGAAAAATATGAAGGTAGAATTGTTACCTTTGGAGATGGTGGCACTTCTAGAGTCATTGGTAAGGGCTCCATAAGTGTAGCTAGCCTTCCCAAGCTTGAAAATTCTTTACTTGTTGATGGTCTTAAAGAAAATCTTTTGAGCATCAGTCAAATGTGTGATTCCCACCATGAAGTATTGTTTTCAAAAAATAAATGTGAAATTTTGGATAAAAAGGGAAATATTGTCTTACATGGGGTTTGCACATCTGATAACTGCTATGGGATTATTACTACTAATGATCTCACTTGTCACTCAGCCATCATAAGTAACATTGATTTGTGGCATCAAAGATTAGATCACATGAATTTCAAAGACCTAACTAAGATAGCCAACAAAGAGCTTGTGAAAGGAGTACCTAAACTGGGTAAGAATCTGAATCATGTGTGTGGACCATGTCAACTTGGAACGCAAACCTGTGCCCCTCATAAAAAGGTGAACATCTTTACAACCAAACGTCCTCTTGAATTGGTTCACATGGATTTAATGGGTCCTACTCGCACTGAAAGCATTAGAGGTAAAAGATACATTTTTGTAACTGTTGATGATTTTACTTGATTTTCATGGGTAAATTTTTTAAGGGAAAAATCTGATACATTTGATGTTTTTCAGGCCTTAGTCCTTAAAATCCAAAATGAACAGGGTCTTTCCATTGGGCGTATCATAAGAATTTGAACTGATCGTGGTCGTGAGTTTGAAAACAGTTCGTTTTCAAATTTTTATGATATGCATGGAATTAAGCATGAATTTTCTGCACCTATTACTCCACAACAAATGGAGTGGTTAAGAGGAAGAATAGAGTTGTTTAAGAAATGGTTAGGGTCATGCTCCTTAGTAAGAAACTTCCTTCAAAGTTTTGGGCTGAAGCTCTAAATACTGCTGTTTATGTCATAAATCGCGTGTATTTAAGGCCCGACACTTTACAAACTCCATATGAATTGTGGAAGGGATTGAAACCTAATGTAAAATACTTCAAAACTTTTGGAAGTAAGTGTTACATTTTCAAAGATAGAGAGCCTTTGGGCAAATTTGACTCCTAAAGCGATGAAGGTATTTTTCTAGGGTATTCAACCACTAATAGGGCTTTTCGAGTCTATAACCTGTGAACTTCTTCTTTAATGGAATCAATCAATGTGGTTATAGATGACACAGGTTCCCTTACTCCAGCAACAAATGAGGATGACAATGGTGAGTCTCCAATCCTGGTTACTGAACCACAAAGTCAAAGAGAAGCTGAGGTCCAAGCACAAGAAGTTGAGACAGCACCAACTTCTCAAGTAAGTCAGAGTCCAAAGAGTGCACAGAGAGACACCACTTCTGATGCTGTTGTCACCACAAGTCCTGAGTTCAAACCATCAGCAAGGGTGAAACTGAATCATCCAGCCCAACAAGTGATTGGAAGTTTGTCAGATCAAATGAAAACCTGAAGACAATTCGGGATAAGGTATCTCGTATGTGTTATGTTTCATTAATATAACCTAAGAATATTAAAGAGGCCTTACTAGATGATAGTTGGGTCAATTCTATGCATGAAGAATTAGGTCAATTTAAACGTAATAATGTTTGGACTCTAGTTCCCAGACCTAGAGACATGAATGTGATAGGTACCAAGTGGATCTTTAAGAATAAATCTGATGACAATGGTACTGTGGTTAGAAATAAAGCCAAGTTGGTTGCTCAAGGCTACACACAAGTAAAGGGTGTTGACTATGATAAGACATTTTCCCCAGTTGCACATCTCGAATCTATTCGTATTTTACTTGGTGTTGCATATTTTTTTGGTTTCAAATTGTATCGAATGGATGTGAAAAGTGCCTTTCTGAATAGGTACATGAAAGAAGAGGCTTATGTTGAGCAACCAAAAGGGTATGAGGACCTTAAATGTCCAAACCATGTCTACAAGTTAGACAAGGCTTTGTATGGGTTGAAACAAGCCCATCAAGCTTGGTATGATAGACTTACCATCTTTCTTCTTAATAATGACTTTCAAAAGGGTAGTGTGGATAAGACTTTATTTGTGAAACATACTAAGTCTCATATTCTTGTTGCTCAGATTTATGTTGATGATATTGTGTTTGGATCCACTGCTGATCATCTTGTGGAATATTTTTCGGATTGCATGACGCATGAGTTTGAGATGAGCATGATGGGAGAGTTGTCTTATTTCTTGGGTCTTCAAATTAAACAGTTTCTTTCTGGTATGTTTGTTTCTCAGTCCAAGTATGCCAAAAATCTTGTGTCTAAGTTCGGTCTTGAGTTTGCCAAACATGCACGTGCTCCCATGAGCACTAGTCTTCACCTTTCCAAAGATTCCTCTGGTATTGATGTTGATCCTACCCTTTATAGGAGTATGATATGGAGTCTTCTTTACCTCACAAATAGTCGTCCTGATATTGCTTTCAGTGTAGGTGTTTGTGCCCGTTACCAAGCCAGTCCTAAAGAGTCTCATCTTCTTGCGGTCAAACGCATCATTAAATATGTTAATGGGACGTTAGGGTATGGGGTTTGGTTTTCTACTAATACTACAGCTAAAATTACTGGTTTTTTTTTATGCCGACTAGGCAGGGTGTACTGATGATAGGAAGAGTACATCCGGGGGGTGTTTTTACCTTGGGAATAATTTGGTTGCCTGGCATAACGAAAAACAAAATGCCATCTCCCTTTCGACTGCTAAGGCTGAGTACATTGCTACAGGGAGTTGTTGTGCACAAATGCTGTGGATGAAGCAAATGCTTCATGATTATGGGATAACTCAGAACACTCTCACTCTTTTCTGTGATAACACAAGTACCATAAACATTTCAAAAAATCCTTCCCAACACTCATGCACCAAACACATTGACACTCGTCATCATTTTATTCGAGAGTTAGTGGAAGAAGGCTTTGTTGTTCTTGAACATGCACCCACTGAGCATCAAAAGCTGATATTTTTACAAAACCCCTTGATCTTCTTCGGTTTGAGTTCCTTAGAATGACCTTGGGTGTCGTGCTCAGTCACAAGGGTGTTACATGTTTTTGAGGGGGAGTGAGTGATTGCTTTTATGTTTACTTGGGTGATATAATCTCATTGTCATTGATTCCTGTCTTCTTTGCATCTAAATGTATATGAACACTGATCATACTGCTTCAAGATCTCATTCTTCTTTGTTCATAGCTCATTCTGAATGCCCATGCTCATTGACTTCATGATCTCATTCTATACACATCCTTGAGATAAACTGTTACAAGGGTTTCCGCACAAGTGATCAAAGTTCTCTATGGACCACTAACAGTGTTTCTTGTACTTTTTCAGAGGAATTGACCAATACTAGTATATCATGGGTGATGTTGAGTCTCTTACCATCTACCATCATTTTTCACTTCCACAGTTTCTCCCTCAGTTCATTGATGTTCGGGCATTAGGAAAAAGCTACCTTAGAGGCACCAACCAGGCCATCCTTTTTTATTTCATTCTTCTCTAGTTTGGTCTCCATACTCTTGAGCGTGCATGCCACCAGTGAGTGCCCACAAGTCAGTTAATAAAAAAATGGACACATTGGTTGAGGGGGAGCCTCTGCGTTTACTCAACAAATACCCCGTGATTCCTAGTGGTTTGACTTTTCTTTGTGATGTTCAGTTACTCTTGCCGGAGGTCCAGCAATCCGATCACTATGAGGATTAACTCTAGCTCTGTGGCCTCTCAAGGATTGCACACACACACTTTCATTCTGTGAGCTCTCATGTTGGTTTTTGAGTTGTACATTCTCATGTAGCTTATGTTCCTTATTTTAAATTTATCTACTTGCTCATGATTTTGTGGTTCATAAGGTTTTTTACATAAACAAGTTTTCAGGATTCATGGTGTGTGGATTGTTTCATCCCAGTATTACAGTCCTCTAATTATGCTCTCCTTTGTTTTACAGTTCACCTTTTTTCTGATTGAGTTGTTTTTTGTTTTTATTTTCATTTTTAAAAAATGGTGCTTATTTGTGTTTTTGTCCCCACTCGAGCGGAATATATCACGCTCGAGCGTACATTTTTGTCCTTCAGCATTTAGTGCAGGGTTTTGCAGTTCTGCGAGGGTGTTTTTGGCGCTTGAATGTCATTTGTCAAGCTCGAGCGTATCCACACATGCCTTGGATCACGCTCGAGCGGACTAGTTTGGTTTAAATACTCTCTCTCTCTCTCGCCTCTTCAGTTCATGTTTTCCCCAAATTTCATTCTCGCTCCCTTAGGGCTTGGTTGGCGACCTCATTGCACTGTGATTTTGACATTCTCCTTCATTCTTCACCCTCGATTCAACCTTGGTAAGTCTTCTCTCTTCTCTCTCTGTGTTGTGTTCTTCGTTTCGGCACTTATGGCGGTTGTTTTTTGGTTGATTTCTGCTTGTTTTTCTTTCCTATTTCATTGCACAGTTTGGTTGTTGTCTTAAGTGCCTCTTTGATTCACTGAGTTCTTTGTGTTGTCTGCTCTGCTGTGTCAATGCTTCTAGGGTTTTAAGTTGTTGGTTTTATTTCCTTCATTTTGATCTATTACCTCTCAAATATGTTGGTTTGATGAGTTTTGGTACATTTTTCCTATGTGTTATATGCTAAATCACATGGTCACAGTGGTATGTACTAATGTTGATTGTCCTACATTTGCATCTGTTGGATTTGAACCTAGGACTGTTCTACCTGTCATTTATATTAAGCTATGGTACTGTGATTTTGATATTTTTCTAACACTGTTGGATTACTAATGTTTTGTTGTGCTCTTTTGTTTTGGGTTTTGGGTTTGTTTTGTTTAGGCTTTAGTTGTGTTTGGACTCACCATGTCTGCTCCCAAACGTTGCAAGTCTACTGTATCTCGTCCTTCGTATAACCCTGATAGATTTTCTTCTGCTCTAAAAGCCAAGTTATTCAGAGAGTCCTTCACGTCTAGGACTGTTCATCTTGAACGTCATGTCCAGCCAAATACTTTTGAGTCTATTCCCATCTTTCCTTTGTTCAATCCATTAGGCGGAGAGTTGGTATTGTCCTTCTCCAGACGCTAAAACCTAGACTGGGTCCATGAGTTTTACTGCAATATTGGGAATATATATGATATTGGTCCTTCCTTCACAACTTGGGTCCGTTCTAAGTCCATCTCTGTTTCCCCCGAGCTTATTAGAGAGCTCATTGGTATTGACCGTGTGTTTCCGGAGCATTATCCTTTTCCGGTTCGTCCAACTTGTGATTTTAATGTCGTGGCTGCAGTCTTGTGTGGTGCTCCTCGTAACTGGATCAAGGGAGCTTTGATTAAACAGTTTGAACCCCTTCTCGAGTTTCGACTGCTTAATCTTATTGTTTGTGCTAATATCATTGTCACCACTCACTCTTCTGAAATCAATCAAGAACAAGGGTTCGTTCTTTTCTGTATTGCTCGTCATGTCCACCGATCTAGCCACCCTCATTCTTCATAAGATGATTGTTGTTTTTCGCAACAAGCAATTAGGCATACCTTATGGTTGTTTAATCAATCAACTCTTGTCCCGACTTGAAGTTTCAGTATTAGAGGACGACGAGTCTGCCTCTCCTATTAAACCCTTCACTAAGAAGACCGTTTCACAGAGTCGTGCACATGTCAAGGGGGAGTCTACTAGGGTTGGTCCTTCTACAGGTACACCAATGATCTCGTCGAGGAGGCGGAGATTGATGCTGCGACAGTTGGTGCAAATGAGGCCGATGTTCCACTCCGGACTTTTCATGGCCAGCTTCGTCATTTTGAGAAGACTGTGACACAACGGTTGAATTTTCTGGATGCTCGTCTGGATGGCTTCGATGGTTGACTTGGACATTTGGAGCAGTCCACCGCCCAGACTACTACTCAGCTTGATCACATTATATCTTTGCTTCAGCTCCAACAGCCTCATTCTCCTCCACCTGATGCTTGATTCAAATCTTTTTTCCTTGGACTGTTTTTATACTGGTCTCCCGGCTAAAAAGGGGGAGAATTTTTGGTGATGGTGGTGGTAGTGTGGTATCTTTTGGATCTTTTGATATACTTTGGATGCTTTGGATATACATTTTGGTTGTTTCATTTTGGATATATCTGTTGTTTTTGTGGGTTTATTTTATTTCATAGTCATTTGTTTTCTTCTTATGAAGTTCCACAGTTTTTGTTTTTTGGTGTGTTACTTGCTGATTTACAGGTGGATGATTGGTGAATTGTTCTAAATCATTGTTAACTCAACCTTTTTGTACGGCTTCAGATTTGTTTTCTTATGTCCAAAGGTTGTGTTGGTAAGGTTGTCTAGTGCGTGTGTTTTCAGGAAAATGTGTTAAAAGAGTTTTGTCCGGGAATTGTCAAAGGAGGAGATTGTTAGGTCCCTTTACTACAAATCCATGAACAAACTCTGTTTTATAGAGTTTTAATTTTTCCTTATTTTTTGGCTTTCCTGCTCTAGCGGGACCATTTGCAGTCAAGCGGAATATGTGCAATCTCAGTAGTTGGGTATGTCTGCAAAAATACTGAAAAGTGTGATTTCGCGCTCGAGCGTGGGTTCCAACGCTCGAGCGAAAACCTATTTAGTCAGACGCGTGTTTTAGTGGATCCGCTCGAGCGGACCATCCTGCGCTCGAGCAGAATGCGCAGCCCCTGTTTTCTATATATATGTGTTTATGTCTTATTTTAGGGTTAAGTTTTCCAGATCTATTTTGGAGGCTCTAGGGTTTTGTTTTGGGGCTTGTTTGCTAGTTTTCCTTGATGTTTTTGAGTGAGGTTTGATCCTATGATTTGAGATACATACATCAAGGAGTTTGTTTCTTCATATTCAAGAGTGTTCTTCTTCGGTGGAATCCGAAGATTCAAACGTGGAGTGTCAAAGGATTTTGATGTTGTGCATAGTAGTTGATTCGACAAGTGAAGTTGTGGATTCAACTTCAGGTTAATCAATTCCAAGACGAAGGTTGTGGTGAAGGATTTACAGAAGATTTGAGGACAAATTTGAAGCGTTTGGGTAATTTGTTTGTTATCTTTGTAATCTTTCTTTCTTCAGTAGTGGATTAATTTGTGGTGTTTTGCCCGTGATTTTTTCATCACAATTGAAAGTGTTTCAATTGTCGTTTTTCCACGTAAAAATCGTTTGTGTCGATTTATTGTTTTATTTTGAAAACAACAATCTAAATCACTTTCGTAAGTGCTTGATGATTTAGATTGTGTGTTTTGAATGATTGGGAAGTGGAGTAATTAAATCTTGACCTAATCACAAATCACCTAGGATTTTCACTAAGAAAAATTACAGAAATTGAAATGCAGGATTTAAATGTTGTCTATTGTTTTGGTTTTGAAAACTTGATCTAAACTCGGTTATTTTGTTGGCTCTTGTACGATTGAGTTTCAGTTCCAAGAGAGCAATAAATCAAACAATTAGAATCAGAACTGTTTTTCTGTAATTTCTTTGCAACCAAATGGAAGTCTACTCTTCACTATTACAAATTTGTTTTCTGAGATCTATGAGTTTCAGGTTAGGAAAGCTGGTGGAGTGAAATTGAAAGAAATGTCTGAATCTGTAAGATCTACTTTCACTTGTGATAACCAAAATGAATATTCAAAGTTGTGATCAATATTACTATGTTCTATGTCACAACTATCCATGTTGAGTTACTTCAACTTTCGCTGATTAATGTTGTAGTGTTTTTTTTGGATTGATATTGCATTCTAAGAACTGTTTTTATTTGTTTTGTTCTGTGTTTTTTGAATCATTTTCTCCGTAAACATGTTCTTGTTGTAATGTTTTTTTGGTTGATATTGCTATGTTCTTGTTGCATATAGGAGAAAGCTCCATCTGTGGCAAAGGCTGTAGGAAAATATTTTAGAAAATAAATTTACTGCCAATAAATATTAAAATAAATTATAAAAAATTTCTTATAGAAATTTTGTAAAAGTTAGAACAAACTCCTAAGGAATATTTCGGTGTATGTTATTTTGATTCTAAAATGGAAGTAGGCTTGATGAATTAAAAGACTTAATATCATAAAATTTGCTTTGAATTGTAAGTATTGTTTGAGAACAATATAGTGGATCCACTAACATTCGATGATATATAAAATAAAATGTATGGAAAATAGCAGCCGTTAACAAAAGGCTTGACCAGAGAACAAATGATGAAAATTTCATTAAGGAAAATGTGATTAAAGTCTACTAATTTTGAGTTGCAACCCAACCTTGCTAACTAGAGATTCTAAGATCTAGGTTTAAAGGGACAACCGAATTATGGATGCCTCATCAGAAATTACTAATGGAGTTTATCTTCTACCTATTCATATGATGAGAATGATATCTGCAACACATATTGTATGCAAGAGTCTTAGGATAAGTTATGCTTTTAATGATTACTTATGTCTTAGAAAAGGTATCTTCTAAGAAGAGTATTTAACAGACTCGAAATAAGTATATAAGTGTGAAGGGGATCACTTCTATGAGAATTGATAAAATTAAATTCTCTAAAGCACTTATAAAAATCATAATTTGCCCAATGCCAAAATGGGTACAACTGAAAGAACCAAGTTTTGTTCGGAGATATTTTGTATGAAATCTATTGTCTTGGCTTACATAAGTGATTGAACCGTTTAAGACATCACGTCCACTAATTAGCTAGTAAGTCCTATAGTCTTTTACTAAGGAAGGTTCATGGCTAAAAACTATCTATTCAATATCATTTGATGGGACTTAAGACTTGGTCTAGTTTGTACTCTCTTTGTTTGTGTCTAAGTTTCATTTGTATTGTATTGTCAATTTTATTCATGTGAGGGATTGTTAGAAAATTTTAAAAGTGAATTAGAATTGACTCTATTCAAATAGAAGGGTACAACTTTTCACGGTGCCTCTTCGGATGAAAAAGTTCGACCCAATAGTTATGGTATTTTAGAATAGTCTCAACCACTTTTATAAATACCATCCTCCTAGCATTCATTTGGATAAGGAGTTTCAAGATTCATATATATGTCATAGTTAAGTATAAAAGAGAGAGTGTATAACACAAATTAGTTTGTTGTACAATAACTAGTTGTGCAATTTCTATGTGTGGTAATTGTTGTATTTTGGAAATAGACGGCTATCAATCACAAGCGGTTAAGACGAGGGTGAATTTCAGTATTAAAGACATTAGTGTTTAAACACTATCCTCAATCACAAACTATCATTTTTGCTTGTTTTCTAGTTTTGTCCTAAACAAAGAATTCTTTGTGGACTTATATTGGAGAAGAAAAAAAAAAACACTTCAAACACCCCCAGATTTCAAAGTATTCGAAGAAATGTCTTTGGCCTTTTCATAAATCAACAAGTTTCTTGTTTGATTTTCTTTTATTTTATTATTATTATGGATAACTTGTCATGAATCATTATTGACAGATAATTCAATTTTTCTTTTCTACATTTGTGATAATTCATAAACTAGTACAAAAAAAATTTTTGTTATTATTCATTTTCGGACAAGTGTCATTGTCACAACTAATAACTTATTTTTGATAAATTTATATTTTATCCATTCAAAAAATATTTGTGATAAAATAAAATTAAATTCTCTCTTCAAATCCAAAAGAGAAATTCCCACAAAAGTAACTATTTACTCATAAATATGACTTGACAAAATATGTCATAAAATTTAAACCACTTTCAATTAAATGGAGCGATACCATTGTTTAAGCAATCATATTTAAACTATTACAGTGTTGATGATTGCTTTAACAATGCAAAGATACTACCATCACATTCAGAATAGAATATTATTTATACATAAACATATTCTCTAAAAGCATTCTAAAAACATCTATTAATGAAAACATCACTATCTTAAACACCACTCCAAATTAATTTAAATATATTCTTGTGTCAAAAGACACAAGTGTAGTTGTTTATCAACAAAAAGGGATAAAACAATTTACTACAATAATATGGAAGAGGATTCCTCCCATTTAAATTTTGAACTAGAGGGTATTATTTAAACTTGTGAGATCTATCATAGGTTCCATTTTAATAATTCAAACTGTTCATTCTATCGGATGCTTTTTGTATTATATTTAAACAAAAAATTAAGTTAATTCGATAATTATAACTTACTCAATTTATCGCGTTTTTAACCCAAAAAATAAAAATAAAAAATTAAAATTAAAATGTATTTTTAAAAATAAATCATACATTGTTTTGGTTAAAAACACGATAAATTGAGTAAATTATAATTGTCACCACACACATAAATTACACAACTTACTATGTGTAAAAAAAGTTAATTTTTGTTATGTACTCTCTTTTATACTCAATTATGACATATGTATGAATCTTAAAAATCCTCATCCAAATGTATGGTAGGAGGATGGTTACTTATAGAAGTGGTTGAGACCATTTTAAAAAGTCATAACTCTTGGGTCAAATCTTGAATTAAATATTTTCATCCGAGGAGACACCATAAAAAATTATACCCTTCCATTTAAATGGAATCAATTTCCGTTCACTTCTAAATTTTTTTCAACAAAGCATAGTATGAGAATCACTCTAATCTCTCCGGCGATTCCTTCTTGTTCTCGACCATTCCGGCCACTGCTGATATCCCAGCTTCTGATTGCCTCTGTTCTGGCTGAGGTGCCTCAACAACATCTGGTTCGTCGCTGAGCCACCCAGTATTTTCTGCTGATCCATCCAAGTTGAACCAGTTGATATTCACATCCCCTGAGTCCTGCTCATTGAAGAACTGCAGATTGGCAATATCATATTTCAGTTCTGCTAGGTCATTTAACCCCTGACTTGGTCCATCTTCCCGGACCATACTAATTTCTGCCCCAGCTGGCAACTCTACCATCGGCTTAACCTGATCTTTTGATGTGATATAACCACTCGGGTTGTACGAAAAGCTCCTAGACCTCTCAGGCTCTAAATCAACATTCCCATCTACCTCCAAAGTCATCTCGGTTCTGTCTTCGACAGTCACCACCACCGGTTCAGGTTGGGTTTGGGAGATGCTCAACATGCACAAGTCCGTGCTGTCTGGGATAAACACCTCAGGCTTGGATAGGTGGGAGGTTGTGATGTATATGCTTAGGTCATATGGAATGGCCACGCTTTGGATCAGGTTGATTGTTTGGGTGGAGGAGCTTGGTTTGCGGTGGGAGTGGGTTGGTAGTGACATTTGGTTTGTCGGGAGGTGCAATCACCTTGTTGTCAATGAGATCTTGAATCTCATGACGTGGTCGAAAGCAGAAGTCAGTGTCGTGACCTTGCTATTGATGAAATGCACAGTATTTAGTCGGGTCATGCTTTGGAGGGAGAGGATCGGGTAAAGGCCGTTGTTCTAACGGTTTCAGATGTCCATTCCTGAGTAGAACCCCTAGAGCTTTAGACAAAGGCATATAAAGTGGGGTAAAAACCCTCTTGCCTCAGGGGGGATAGTTTGCTGGTTGAGAGGTGGTTCTGGATGTACAGGTAAAAGGTGTGGCTATTTTTGGGTTGTTGGTGGTGACCATGCCCACATCAGAAGTTCTGGCGGCTGCAGCACTACTCGTGCCTGCATTCGAATTGTGTGTAAATGCCCACTTGGGCTGTTCCCTGTCTTGGTCAATTAGACCCTGCTTCATGGCGTCCTCAATCTGTACCCCAATCTCGTGTAAGTCCGCAAAGGTGGAAAGGGGTAAGACGATTATTTTTTGTATCAGCTTGGATTGGAGGTTGCTCATAACCATCCTTATCTGATCCTTTTCCAATAGCCGAGTTGTCATCATGGAGGCCTTGGCCCTCCATCGAGTGACAAAGTCAAAAAAGCCTTCCTTCGGCTCTTGCCTAGTTGCTTCAAGATCACGGGTCGTGACCTCAATCTGGGTGTTGTATGAATATTGTGCGACAATGGCCTCAGCCATTTCCTCCCAGCTCCTTTCCACTAAGTCCTCCAGCTTGGCGTACCAAATGGCCGCAATACCCGACAGGGTCCCGAAGAGTGATAGTTTCTAGAGTCTCGTCAAGCCCATCAGGCGCAAAATATCCGAGAACAGCCTCAGATAAACCATAGGGGCGCCCGAGCCGTCAAAACGGTCTATGTAAGGCATCTTGAATCTGTCCAACAATGTTACCGCCGCATCAGTGTAACCATCCTCTATGTCTGGAATGGAATTGGCCCCCTGGTCCCGTTTAAACAGCTTTTCAAACTTACGCATCTTCAGAGCGGTTGGGTCCATCTCAGATTCAAACGATGTATCTGTTGAGAAGGCCGGTGTCTTTGAAATCTGCGGTAGAACTGGTGGCGAAACAAGTCCTGTTGGGACATCCGTATCTTCCTGGACGTTTGCCGTATCCCCGAGTGTCAGAACCCTTGGTGGGGGTGGGGGTGGATGCGAAACAGATGCTCTATTTTGTTGTGGTTGTTGCTATTGCTAAAGTCTGGCAATCAACTCTGTTTGCTGGGCTGCAACCTCTGTCTGACGCGCGGCAACCTCTACCTGGCGGGCAGCATCCCGCTGCATGGCTTGCATGGTCTCTTGGAGCTGACGCATCATGTCTTCCATACTTTGCATAAAGTGCTGATCTAACTGAACAGATGTATCTCTTTCTGTGGTAGAAACGGAAATCTGATGCCTACTATGCACAGGTGGTGTAGACAAAGACCTCTGAACTGGTAACCGCTGTTCCGGTGATCTGTGCCTGGATGACCTCTGTCTTGTAATCGGGGTAATGACACAAACACTGGTTGTCCGTCAACTAGATCCTCAGATCGGGAAAGCCTTCTACCTCTAGTCCAGAGTGCTCAGGGGGTATCTGCCTTTTCGGAAGCAATTGTACCATACTACCTTGCAAAAAGATAAATAAAGCAAAATAAGAAAACAACAAGAAGAAAAACGGACAGCATTTTAGCTAAAATAAACACAACACACAGTTGATATTGTAAGTTGAACACACTATTCTCAACACTGATTGATGTCCCCAAATCACTACCTCAAATCTGATACCCCCAAATACTGATGTCCTCAGACTGATACCCAGACTTACAAGCTGATACACACACCCTGTAGAGACACATCCCTAACAGCACATAGGAAGCAAGTGAGAGCCAAAACACCCCAATGGAGGGGTAGGGTTTCCCTGTCCTATTTTGTCAGGAGCTAGGGTTTCACTATGCACACAGCGGTTTTCAAACAACCTACAATCAGGTAAACAACTTGTCCTAGTTTGGAATGGTCACTATGGCTTCCGATATGTAACTAGGTCGAATGGTCAAAAAAGGTGCCTCAGTAAAAACCGAGGTTTGTGTTCCCATCGTGGCAGAGCCCGAAACCGGTCAGCCTTATGGCACGCTTTTCCAAGTAAGCCTCCGGCAAACCGTTTCAGAATAGCAGATGGCAAACACTGTGACTTAGGCGCACTATGCAAATGCAATGCAAAGAAACACATAAGTGTAAACAAAACAACATATCATGATATTCGAGTCAAGTTCTCTAAAACCCCAGCAGAGTCGCCAGAAACTGTAGACCGCCCGAACTCGCTCCGCGCGCGAGGGCGCGAATTGGGTTCTAGCTACTACAGTTCGGACTCCTGTCACAGTTCTGAATCTAATCTCACAAAGTGCAATGTAAGACTGATAAATCACCAAAGAGTCCAAATCCGGCAAATCATTTTGGAAAATCAATTTTAATCAAAAAGCGCCAAACATGGACTGCTTTGCTAGATTTCAGAGTCGCCACCTAAATATTTTATTTTGGGAAATTTAGGAAACCCTGACTCGTGCCTAAGGCCACGTGTCCGTCATCACCAAAGTTGCCTCGGCTCGAGAACTTGGGTACGAGAGGGGAAGGTCCTGAAATGAGCACCCCCGCTCGCCCGATCAAAGGATCGGCCTCTACTAACATGATATGTTGTTTTAAAAACACATGTGTTCTTGTTTTCGGTTATTAAGCTAACTTACTATGTGATGCGCACAGCATACAAGTATAGACTTAATTACGAGAATTGGAACAAAACAACTCATATTTATTTTTCGAAAATGGTTTGAAAGTGCTACTCGCAAGTAGGCTAAAGTGCGGATTTGCCACCCTCAAGTGGACTTTAAAACATGATTTTGCCACTTCGCAAAGTGGGCTTAAAACTCACAATCATTGAGTTGTTCCAATCCAGGCAATCAAGCCTTCACCCACAGGCATTCAAACATTTAAGCACTTAAGCAAATAGCCTCATGGCAAGCATGCTATCATGGCAACACTTACACTCATGCAAGGATACTAAAGCGTAAACAATTACAGTGTACTTCGAGCCAAAACAGAAGCTAGTTAGTAATCAATGAATGATCCTAGCTATGTCAACAATGCCTAAAGCAACACATGTAAAATGCAATTAAGTAGGCTCGGCTATCTAAGATGGCATATGAATGTAACACTTGATAACATGCTGTTAAACACGTATTCAAGTAAGTATTGAAATACAATACAGTTTGAATGATGCGCCGAGCCCAGTGCATGCAAGACAAATGAATGATGCACGCATGCAAAGCATAAGGTATGCTAATTGAAATATGTCCTAAACCAACCATCAAAAGCTGATAAGTAAAAGGGAGAAAGACGTGGGGTTAGAAGACATGCACACACACACGCACCCTTATTACAAAATTTGCCCTTTCAACGGAGGGTCCGAATGAAAGCTAAGCGATTCTAAGCTAAGCTACTTAACTAATCTAACAATCTAATTAGACTAATTATTACACAATCAATTGAATAACTAGCAAACACTAAGCTAATTATTACAAAACTTTAACTAATTAACAAATGAATTAATTAAATTACAAATTCATGCTAAGCATTAAAGTATGTGAACTAGGCTGCCTCAGCTCTGCCTTGAAGAAATTGAAGATGCATGCTCGGTTCCCATCCCGAAAAGCTCTCCAAATGCTCTTTAGAGGCTTTGCTTGCAGGGTGTCTTCCAGTGCTTGCTACTGAAACTTACCAAAACAATGCTGGGGAGTGCACCAGTAGCCTGCCGGCCATGAATGGTTGCTGCCGACCCCCCTGCCGGCCAAAGATGCACACTGCCGGCCACAGATGAAGAGGTGCCAGCCAACAATGAGAAGGTGTCGGCCACTGGTGTGCTGTGACACCGAACTTCAATAGAGCACAAAACAGAGGAAATGAAGGGTCTCCCAAGGGTATGTGCGTACTATGCCCCTCCATATCACCTCAAAACATCAAGGGGGAGGCACCGTTGGATCCAAAACCATCAATCATGCATCTCAATGCATGATGGTCAAAGATCTAACATGTACAAATTCAATAAATGCATGACAAACAAGACACTTAGACCATCTCCTTATCATGAGAAATCAAAGGCAATGGAGACCAAGGGTGATTGGCTCACTTCATCACTTCAAGTATGAAATGAGCTAATCCACCTTGTGTTCAACACAACATCCGATTGAACACAATGCAAAGCAAGCAACATGACATGCAAACAACATGCTAATCTTGGCATGAAAATGCAAGACTCTAATCATGCAAACACTCATGCTCAACATGCTAGAATACTTAAGCATTAAAAGCAAGTGAAAGACACAACACTAGAATCATGCAAATCAATGCTCGATGAAGTAAACCAGCCCCAAACATACCTCATGCATGCCAAAACAAAGGCCTAAACATGTTGGAATTGAAGCTCAAAGGACTAGACGAACATGCATACATATTAGCCCAAGATTAAGGCACAAGACACAACTCTGCAAATGCGTTGAAAGAGTGAAACATGGAGTGCAATGGCATATGTTCCAGCACTGAAATGTCATGCTAAATGACTTAAAATCATGCAAACAACCCATGTAATGCATGTTGAAAGGCTTAAGCATCAAAGCTAGTGAAGTGTATTACACTAGAGGCATCAAAACAATGCTCAAATGGCCAAACCAGCCCCAAACAGACCTTATGCATGCCAAAATAGTGGCCAAAATGAACTGAGATAATGGCTTGAAAGGCAAGAAAACGATGCTCATGCAATGGCTCACAAACAAGGCATAAAGGTACAACTCTCAAGAGCACTTAAAGAGTGAAAAACATGGAAGTGTGACAACACTATATGCTCTGAAATAACATGCCAAGTGATGCCAAAACATGAAAATACCTCAAGCCAAGCATGCAAGATACCTCAAAACTCAAAGCTATTCAAGGCTATTGCACTACAAGCATGCATAACAAGCATCATACGACCAAGAAGCCTCGGAACATAGCTAAATCATGTTAAAACATGAGTAGAAACTTGCTGGAGTGGAGCCAAAACATGCTAGAATAATGGGCCAAAACACCAAGAATACTAGGCTAGTGGGCAAGGTTTACACTACAAGTGTTTGAAGCAAATGAGGGATGCTCTAACCAACCAAAAATAGAGTTGTATCATGCTAAAATAACACCAAAAACATGATGAGGTAGAACCAAAATAGGCTAGCATGATGGATTAAAGCATTAAGCACACAAGGCTAAATGGCAAGATTACACTATAAGTGTAAAAAGCATGCATGCGGTGGCCCAACCAGGCCAAAACAGTGTTATTCCATGCTAAAATAAGGCCAAAAATAGGCTGAGAATAAACCAACACATGCTAGAAAAACATTCTCAATAATTAGGCCAACAAGGCATGCAACCAAGGCGAGAGGAGAAGGGACCACCCCCTCTCATTTTGGATCTCAAAACCACATTTCTACAACTGAAAATCCACTAGATTTCAGTGGCTAAAAGGCCAAACAAAGATGATTTCAAAGGCCTTAAGAAATGGTACAAAACTTAAGCAAATAAGGCACACAAGACGGTAGAACACCCTCAACACCAAAAAGGCCTCAAACAACCATTTTTAACACTTAAAATCAGAGCTTTTTGTAGTTAACAACCAAGCCTAAAACAATATTCCAAGGTGGCTAATATAGTATACAAGCAATGGCTTAAAAGGGGAATATACTCGCCCTTGAACCATAGCAGCAAGAGGACAACTTCTGAGCCCAAAAACCAGCATTTTCAAACTCCAAACAAACCCTCAAGGACCTTAGCTCCAAGGTAGTGGTGTTTGACTAGGTGTTCCTTTGTAAAAGTGAAGAGAAAACACACTTTGGGACACTATTAAGCACAATATAGAGAGAGAGAGTGTGAGAATTCCAGAGAGAGAGAGAGAGAGAGATATTTTGTCTCTAAAATTTTGCTGAACCTCTGAAAAGGGGGAGGGCCTCCCCTTATATAGAGCAATGCAATGTAAAGCTTGTTTAACAAGCTTGAAATGGCCTCCATATGGAGGATGGATCAGTGAAAAACAGCTGGCTCAAAAGATCTAGCACAAAATCTGCTGAAACAAGGTGTTCTGCCAGCCATCGGTGGTGGCCGGCGGTGTCTCATTGATGGCCGGCAGGGATAAACGCATGGCCGGCAGTGCCAAAAAGTGGTCGGTAGTGCACTACAATAAGCATGCTGAAAGGACCAACACATGGTCCAAAAATGGGGCAGAAAGGATACAAGGTTTGAAAAGCTCAAACCTGTGACATTCCGCCGTGAAATTCGAGTACTAGACGAGCAATCGAACTTGTCAATGGATGTACCTACAAGCATATCCAAGTCTTGAGGACGGTCAAAAATGGGGTGTCTATAGTTGCCCCTCTTTAACAGAACTCGGAAGTCATAAAGTGACGGGAGTGAATGTCAAAGCCTAGAGACGACCCATTTTTGACAAGGCTAAAGACTCAGGCAAACATTCAAATAACCATACAAAGATGCGCCCGCAAGCTGGGGCAAAATGCAAATGGCATGCACGATGCAGATCATAACTTATGATTATGCAAAGAAAGCTGTAATGAAGCATTTATGCAAATAAATACAACAATTTAAGCAAACCGACAAGTTGCAGAAGTCTCACACATTTCAACAGAAAGGATGTAAGAAAATTATGCAATATTAACTACGCATCACACGAGGAAGGCCAAAAGTGACTACTAGGGAACACCCAGAGTCTCAAACGAAACACCTCCTAGTGTATCACACGCGGGAGAGGGAAGGCAACACCTCTCAACGTATCACACGCGAGAGAGGGAAAGGCAACACCTCTCAATGTATCACACGCGAGAGAGGGAAAGGCAACACCTCTCAGCGTATCACACGCGAGAGAGGGAAAGGTACACCTCTCAGCGTATCATACGCGAGAGAGGGAAAGGCACACCTCTCAGCGTATCACACGCGAGAGAGGGAAAGGCAACACCTCTCAGCGTATCACACGCGAGAGAGGGAAATGTACACCTCTCAGCGTATCACACGCGAGAGAGGGAAAGGTACACCTCTCAACGTATCACACGAAAGAGAGGGAAAGGCAACACCTCTTAACGTATCCAACGCGAGAGAAGAAAGGGAAACAGCCCAAACGCTTCTAATAGGGTGTTAACTAGAATTCCTCCGAATGAACCATACATACAATATCGTGCATGTATGAGAGAGAAACCTGAAAGGTGCGATGCAATACAATGCATATCTCACGTGAGACGAAGGATCACAACATGATGCCAAGGCGTACTCAATGCTTAACATGCAAGAAACGGAACCGAAGCATGTTCTATGAGAGATAGTCAAGGATGCATATTCAATGCAAGATAATAAACGATGCATATTCAATGCAAGATAATCAACGATGCATGTTCAATGCAAGATAATCAACGATGCATGTTCAATGCAAGATAATCAACGATGCATGTTCAATACAAGATAATCAACAATGCATATTCAATGCAAGATAATCAATTATGCATATTCAATGCAAGATAATCAACGATGCATGTTAAATATAATGTGCAAATGCTATGTGACAACAAAAGCATGCTCGATAAGACAACTCGAAGGCAACTTCCGGTTACCTCCCAGAAGAGTTGCAAGTATTAAAAGGATACACCTTGTGTGTGTTGATGGGTGACGACCACCGCACACTGAGAACACGATTTCGGGCTTCCGCAAAGGCATTTTGAGTGAAACTTTGAGCACACCTTGCATTTCTTGGAACCCAAGGACACATACCAAGGTAAAAGAGGCAAGGGAATCTGGTGGAGGCATGTCGAACAGCAGAATGCCACCGGCCATCAATGGCAACTGTCTGCCATCAATAAAGA